>CAUHTR010000420.1:0-136654 GCA_959609185.1 Schmidtea polychroa | reverse complement strand
ACGTGCCTTCTATCGGCGTCCGTGAACCCATAGAGTGCTCGACAATTACAGTGCTTGACGCGCTCACTTTTTGCGAGTACTCAACCCCTTGGTACAGTACCAACGTTGATTGCTCAACGGGTACCAAGAGGAACACAATGTTGTATGCCGGGTTACGCTGGTAACAGCACTTAAACATTCAACCACCAGTAACCCACCAACAGCTTCTATAATTAGCTTCTAGAAGCCTAATAAAATACTTGAAAAATACTTGAACACACATCCACAGCCAATGGTGTTGAACTGCGATGCACAAGCAATAAACAAATTCGGGTCGCCACATCAACTCGTGCGACGTATACGACAAAGTTTTCGTTTATTCAAATCTAATTCGGTCAGGTCGACGGGGCAGGCGGGAACGACATATTAGAGTACATCACCATAATAGGGCATTAATAAGAAACAAATACGCAATGAGTAACGTATATAAACTGTCTGATAACTGCTTAACTACTTTCCAATTAAATGAAAGCCTGATTTTTCAATATCGTTCAGCTTGATATTTGCTTTTTTAGTAAGAAAGTGAAGAAATTTTTCTTTTGTCGCTCAAATTAAATGTCATCGAAGTTAAAATTAGATTTTTTCCACTCAGAAAAATGAGGACGAAACCAACACTAAATTTGGTCAAGTTACTATCATTCACTGCTGGTAGAGTAAAGCAAGATAATCAAGATTCAAATAAATGATTAAGTTTCTGTGATAATACGAGAGGAAAGTACAGTTGTTCGGTGTTTCGTGATCGAAGCTCCGTCCCTACACTCTTAAAGTCCAGGCAAATCAACGAATATTCAATAATATGGAGCGCACTGAATAAAGAATGTTGAGCAGGTGGATTTGTTTTTAATAAGAATTTTTGGGGGGAACCTTGCGGAACCTAGTTATTATAACGGGTTAATTTAACCATTTCGCATAATTTCAGTAATTCTTTCAAAGACAAATGTCAGAGCCAAATCTTCCTTCAACCGGCCCGAGACCGTGTTTCTCGTGCGCCGACAAAAAATGCGCTTCTGAGACAATCGGCCGAATACATAGGGTCACTCCAGCCCGTATGAAAATTCTCAGGCTCGAACACTGTCGAGACAGTTTGCTCCGGGAGAGTCTGAGTCAGAGGCTCACGATTAAATCGCAATCTGCGGCTTTTCCACGCATTTATTCGGAAGCCGAATTGAAGGCACGTAAAACAGAATATCCCATCTCGGATAAGGGAAATCTTTTTCCTAAACACCATGATCTAATTCATCGAGAACCGGCTCAACCTTCTTGCTGTGGCTCTCATGGCCCAACCGTCGTGTCTCCAGTCATTGCAGACATTTTAAAGACAACAATGTCGGAACCCGAACACCCAATCACAAATCCGGTAGATCCAACAACTTCTCAGCCAGCAATTCAACCGGTACCTACCAAACATAAGAGAAAGAAGCGGCTAACACGCACTGAAAAAACCAAGAAACGTCGAGAGGAAATTTCGGTCCTCGAAGCGACCTTATTCGCTGCCACTCAGGCGACACTAGTATCTCCCACAGCTACCAGTGCACCGGTCGAAATCGTGCCAGCCAGTCACTCTGCCATCTCTCGACCCTGTCCTAGAGTGCAATATAGATACGATGTTGGCAGAAGGGGAGATGTAACCGCCAATAATCTGACCAAAGCATTTCACTATAAAAACCCCTCCAGCAAGACAAACGACTATTAAAAAATCCATGAGGAACTAATCATGATTTTATACTTTGATGTAAATTTGTTATGTGTTCTAATTTGTTGTTTTGTTTGATGTATGCAGTACGGAACCAAATATAATGTAATTAAACGCCTAACTTTGTCTCGTTATTTGTTGAGTTATTGATTAATTGTTCTAAAGACTTCAGTGCAACCTTGTAGTCAAATTGAAAGACCTCACTTGGACCAGAGGCAAATTGCTGAATGATGTAAGTCCTTCTATTGCATTCCAGGACCCGAACCGCGAACACTGTGAGTAGTTTTAGTAATAGAGCTCACCTGCTCACGGGTTCCAACCTCAGTGTACAGCACCAACATGGCTCGTTGTCATGGGTACACAAGAGGGAATATATCAACAAATCGTTTGGGCGTCTGGGGTAACTGAATCAATTACAAGGGCAATCCCTAGTTGCCTCTAATTTCGTTTCGTTTTGCTCTCAACTTCGTTCTGTTTCCGTTCTACTTTTCGCTCCAAATTTGTCTAAATTTGCTCTCAATTTGTTCTGATTTCTCGTCCACCAGTTTTCCTTTATATAGTTGTTTTGTTTGTGGCACTGGCGACCGATTCTGTTTACCATCTTTCTTTTTCTCTACATCAGCCTTATCTCTGACAGATGTCGAGATATTTTTCCATATTCCTTTTCTGTTAAGCCGCCTACCGACAATTTCGCTATCTTTGACAGGCTGTCAAGATACGGCTTTTTCCCTTATTTTGTTTTTTCTGGAATTTGAAATTCCACCTTCATTTGTACTTCTTAATTATCAACGACCTTTGTTTTAATTTCTTGTTTGTTTCCTTTTATTTGATTTATCTTTCTCATTTTTAATTTCTTTTTACTTCTGTTTTCTTTTCTGAGTTCCCATAGATCGTCCAATTTGTCATGACGATCTTCCCCCAAGTAATTTATTTACTGAAATGTAAGCCTAAACAAATGACTGTGCTTGCTGATATAAATCAATTCCCTCAGTCGACAGTTATCCAGAATTTGAGAACGGATGGGCAGTCATTCCAATGTATGTGGCATTGCACCCATGACATATATATTCAAAACCAAGATCTGAACACCATCTAATCAAGAACCGAAATAGACCAACTTCACAATTTGTATCATACATATCCAATCCAATCACTGAATAGTTTTACATTTGTTGGGTTTTTAATGTAAGTCGGTATCACGGTCTGACTCCTTGGTGTTCTTTATCAAAATCAAGATAACCCAACACAATAATTTTATTCAAGACTAATACAAGTACACTGGTTGATTACACTCTTTATTGAACAATTTCAATCTTCAATAACTCTGATCTGCACTTTTCAATGATACAAGAAATCTCAAATTATCACAACTGCTAAATCCTTTTACTCACTCGTTTAATCCTACTAACTTTTCTTCGACCATCTGGCATTTTGTTTTCTTGCCAGTTGCTTTTATACTCGCTTGGTAATTGATTAATTGAGTAATTGGTAATTTTTGCCAATTATTTTTGGTTTTATTTTTCCCCCCGGGCTTCCTCTTGGAGGTCAAATTTAATTGAAGGAAATTTGCTCAATTTCTTTGACGGCGCTTATTACTTTTTATCCGACTAAATTAATTGCCTTCCAAAATTGGATTTCTCCGGCTAAATTAATTGCCTTCCAAAATTGGATTTCTCAATTCGCTCGGGTTTTCCATTGTATCGGGTTTTCCATTAGCTCGGGTTCTCCATTAGCTCTGGTTTCCCATTAGCTCGGGTTTTCCATTAGTTAATTAATTTTTGTTTTTTGTAATTTATTCCTTTTAGGGACCCCCCATTGATTTTATTTTATTATAGCTGAACTCGTCTCATTATTTAGCATCCGCCCATACCAGTTTCCCCCAGAAAATATTCATTTTTTTAAAATTTTTGATTTTTAATTAATATTTTGTACTTTGAATTTTTATTTTTGAATTTGGTGTTTTTGTCAATTTTCACCTCATTTTTGTGAATCTCTTGTTGAACCCCAACATATCTCCCCCCTTTAATTTAGATTCGACCTCGAATCTGCATGTATCTAATTTACCATACAGTAATAACAATAATAATAATAATAATCATAATAATAATAATAAAAATGGATTGCTATCTACCTATTTTAGCTATTGCCTTTGCCAATGATTTTAAATCTGAGGTATTTTATTTTGAAATTTCCTTATTCGACTCCCCCTATCATACTCACACTACTTAATATAAATAATAATGTTAATACTAATAACAATAATAATGACGATAATAATACTACCGATAATAATAATAATAATAATAATTTCTACCGATAACAATAATAACGATAATAACAATAATAACAATAATAATAATACTAATAATAATAATAATAACAATAATAATAATAATAATAACAATAATAACAATAATAATAATACTAATAATAATAATAATAACAATAATAATAATAATAATAACAATAATAACAATAATAACAATAACAATAATAATAATAATAATAATAATAATAATAATAAACATAATAAAATATAATTATATAACAATGAGATTTTCACTAAAGAAAACTCTAAAGAAAACTTAAATCTTAAATTTGACATTCATTAATTAATAAAAATTAATTCTAATAATAATAATACCAATAATAATAATATATAAGCAATATATAAGCAAAATAAATTGAAAATTTGAAAAAATATTTTAGATATTTTCTCAAAATTCTGCAAGGCGGTGATACAATTGAAACACGAAAGGAAATTGAATTCCACTCGTTAGCGGTGAATGAAAGCTTTCATAATAACCACCATCAAACAGAGAGACTATGTTTAGCGACGACATAAAATTTCTGACAAATTTCATTGTTGAAATTCGATTTATAAATAAATTGACAATCTAATTTAGGGAGATTAGTATTTTCGTTAAATTCTCAATCTTATCTGAAGTATTACTAAGGGAATACTAGCTGATTATTTGGAATGAAAGGCTAGTGGCATTCATCAACAAATGATTTCACTTGATTTCCTTATATTTGTAATACAATTTGAAGAAATCCCATCAAATTAATTATTCTTGGAAATTCATTTTGACTGCGAAATTTGGATTTTATTTGTTCAACGAAAAATAAATTGCTTTTCAGATTTTAGCCAATAATTTTGGTGTCTTAAATGGCTTCTGATTGGCTGTTTTTCCTTTAATAGGTAAGAGATTTTATTTTCATTCATATTTTGAATTCAGGAAATATTTGTAATTACTAATTCCAATGGGATCACAGAAAACAACACCAATTTTAAATTCAATAATCATACGATTATAAACAAAAGATAATTTAACATATGAGGAAGTTCACAAGTTTTACTATGACGAATAGATTGTATTTTAATATTTTAATATTCCATTCAATATATATTCAACTTGCAAAATAACAAAGTGCAAAATTGGACATGAATAAGTACCTGGAATTTATTGAGCTGTCTATTTGAGAATAATTTTATTTGTTCCCGCATTAGCAAACAATCACTCCAACGTGAATCAGAAAAACATCGCAGATAATTCAATTAGTGCGCAATGCGAGAATTCAGTTTTTCATAAAGTATATTAACATTTCTGTTAAATATAATATTGATTATTTGTTAATTAATTTTATATATTCCAAATTTTACTAAAATTTTGTTTTTAGATTCCGTTTTTGAATTAGGATGAATTTTGTAGATTTTTAATTGATTTGCACTCGAAAATTTGGTGTTTAAATGGTCACAATGAACTCGAAGATCTATTCTCACCACTTCTATGATACAAGATGCTTTCAAGTCATTAACGTATAAATCAATCCTAAAAATTATATATTTGTATTAAAATTTCATTGAGATTTTCCAACGCAAACTCAGCCTTCGATAAATCAGGGTAAAATAAGTTGAAAACGAATGCGCATTAAGGAACAACTTAGTGATTGCCTTCTGTTATCGTGGAAAAAAGTAAGCGCATTCCCATCTGTAAGAAAAGACTACGAAAAAATGTGGAAAAATCTAGAATGATGATGATTCCAGATAATGATAAATTTTTGTTGAGTTTTCTGTTCTGGTTATTGCAAATTTTTCTGCAGACAAATTAATTTGACAGAATTTAGCATAAATATAACTTAGAAATAATTTTGTTTACTTCGGTGGGACTTTTATCTCTAATGTAAGTATAATCAGTGTTGAAAACAAAAAAATATCTGGAAAAATGGTGAGATACAATTTTTTTTTCAAATAATTTTCAATTAAATAATAATAATAATAATAATAATAGAAATATTATCAGGAATTACTAGTATATTGTTGAAATAATTATTATTTGTTTTTGTTTTTTTTTTAATTCAATTTATGGTTCAAATACGATATGTAATTCATAATATTTTGGCAGTGATATTAAATTTATAACAATGGATCATGTATATTTATTATTCTCTAATTAATATTTTTACATTGTCTTTTTAATAATCAATTCATATTATTAAAATTTTAATTTTAATTTTTCGTCATTACTTGAAAATAAATCGTTTTGTCATTATTCGACAACTAATATGCCGAAAAAATTATGGTTACTGACATAGAGTCATTTAAAGAAATTGTTCTTATGATAAAGTATTGATGTATTTGAGTGTTCATAATATCACGAAAATATTGTTGTTTAATTTCGAATATTATTAAATAAACAATATATTAATAAAAACACCTGTAAATTTGCGATTTCTGAGGGATTAAAGTGATGTACTTATAATAAATTTTGTTAAATAAGTGATACATGTTCAACAAATGGCAAGATTTAATGCAAAATTTATATTATACTATATTTACTATATCTAAAAAGTAAAGGTAATGAAAAGTTGACTGCCAATTTGTGGATGTACATTCACTGATACCCACCAAAAAGATGTAGCGGATTGTAAACAATTAATTGAACACTGACATTTAAATATTTTAATGATTGAAATTATTCTACTTGTTTAGTAATATCATTGACAATGGGCTTTTTGAGTTTTACGAGCCCCATCAACCAATTTAAGATTTTATCATTTATTCCTGTTTACAGCTGTTACAAAGTTTTCCCATTGACATTTAATGCAATACTTTTTCCTATTTTCGATTTTAAATATCCAAACTCATTGTGTCAAGTAAGATTCTGTTCTAACAGTCCGAACTATTGAAATTTTTTTGACATTTTATGCTTGATTGGGAGGGAGAATGACAACAATGATGATACACCGACATGACTAATTATTAGACTGAAACCATTTTATCTATTTTATACAGTTATTTTATACAGCTTTTACCTGTTGTAATTATTAATAATAAATTTTCGCAGCCCATTATGGCTATTGACAACCACACCTTTCCAATTGTTGTCCAGGGTAGCCAAACCCCGACAATTGGGAATGTGTATGTTGTTATTTATAAATTAAAAGTTTTATTTATTATTTATACATTTTTCCTTTTAATTATTTGGGATTTAACTGATGAGCTACCAATTAATAAATGAGACAACGCGAGTTCAACATTATTTATTTTTATAAATATTATATATATATATATATATATATATTAATTTAGTTCATTTTTATTTCCAATTGTTTGGTTCCATGCCGATACCGTATTATTGTTTCTTCCCGTTCATAGATTACCCCATCGATGGTTACAGTCTCCCCAACATCAATATTTGAAGTGTTTTTCCTTTTTCTCGCTTGTCGACATTCGGGCATTGGACCATACTCAAGTGTTGGGTGTATTTTTACCATCGAAACACTTATTATTACTGAAAACACATTCTTGTGAAATTTCCAAAAACGATTCGGTGGCCCACTTTAATGGAATTAATGGATTTTCAGTCTCCATCTCCACATTCTCCTCGCTTGTCAAGTCAATTTGTTCTGCTTCCATTACATCGTCAACCAGAATTTGTGCCACTTTCTCCGCTATTGCAGTTGATGCTGATGGTACCTCTCGAAGTTTTTTATATTCATCCAACGAGTATTTCTTTGATAGTAGGTTTTTGGGCATTGGTATATCATCAATCCATTGATTTTCCACTCTCTGATATACCTTGCGAATGCTCTTCACATCCTCTAGAGCCGAATGCACACCGATTTGTGTTTCTTCTCCATATATTTCTCTCACTACGGTTTGTAATTTGAACCATTCTCCTTTCCTGGTTACTCCCCTGTTCTGGAGTACTGGTGCCGCTGCCAAATCACGAATGCCATATAATTGCTCAATCCATATTCCCAAATATTGCAATTCTGCATGTAAATCATGGCCCACTAGTATCTTGCCAACTGTCAATTGTTGGATGTCCTTTGTTGCCACATATTGATCGCATTGATTCCTGCTAGCTACTTCTGTGATTCCGTGGATCCTTGAATTAAAATGGCGAATTTTTTCCCTTGGAGTCAAGTATATATTCTTTATTATTTTTCCATAATAATTCATAATCGCTAGTGCTAGAGGGACCATTTTTCCTTGTTCAGACGTGCCATATTCTGCATCAATAAACAATATTCTGTTGCGGATTTCTTCCAAATCCATTTCCTTTCTGAGAAACGACATTTTCCTTTTTCAACATTTCTTTCGAAATTTTCATTAACATTGGATCTTCTCTTGCACTTGGCTGCATCTGCGGAACTTCGTTCGCTTCATTTTCGATTCTGATTTCCACTACCATGGTTGTTTCTTCATTCGCTGCTCGTAATATTCTCCACATGAAGTCTCTCTGCAGCTTCCACGACGTAAATTTTTAAGTTCCCAACACACTTTGTTGTCATTCGTCAGTACCTCAACGGTACCCTTGATCACATGTAGATGATATTCTTCTTTCCTTGACATCTCGACTTCTTCTGCTAATCGCAATTTTGACATCCTCATGATCGTAAACATTTGGATCTTCATTTTTCGGTCATCAATTCTTAAATAATTTGGGATTTGGAGATTGTCATTGATCCGGTATACTTTTTGTCCGGCATGATTGTTCTTCATTTTGATGTAGCTGTCGTAGGTCGACCTTGCCAATTGTATTTGTTCCATTTTTTTTCTACAATAGTTATATAATTAAAATTTGAAATTAATTTAATTTTAACACTAGGGATGAGATGGGGTACCCAAAGGATACCGTCCCACCGACTAGTTATATAAATAAATAATAATAATTACCGTTTAGTTAATTGTTGATATATTTTTTTTCTCAAAATTAATGGAGTTTAATGGATTTAACCCTCTTTTAATACCCTTATGAAAATTTTCTTAACCCCGTTTTTCTCTCCCCCTTAACACAGCGCTAACCAATCAAATTGATTCTTTCCGTTGACATTGAAAAGTGCAGATTCACAAGTAAAATAAAATGAAATATTGATCATATCCATAATAAAATAAAATATTAATAATATCCATAAAATATTTGTACTATATTACTACTACTACTTTATCAATTTTGTCTTACTACACAAATGTTTCTTCATAAACGACCCAAGGTCTCGCAATCTCGGATCGATTCGTAGAAGGTTTGGGTATTGTTCGAAATTCAATTAGCACAATGATAATGAGAATAATGAGAGAGATTGTTATAATGAGAGTAGTTATTAATAATGTTACACACACAATTTCACTGTCAGTTTTTAATGACGATATGGTTTCGTTATTAGTCATTGACTCATTGATGCTAGAAAAGATGATTACGTTGGCAGAGCTAGGGGTTCGGTTGGATTGATTTGATTTGTTTCGATTTCCATACTGCGAGTTGATAGATGGAATTTGCACAATTTTATTTTCCACTAAAGTTAATTGCCATAAATTTGAAAATAGAGAACGTCTATAGTATTTTATTTTAATGAACACAATTTTTGACGTCGATATTGGTGAACGTTGACGAAAAGTTAATATTTGAGATTTATTTTTTTCATTTAATATCGATTGAATTTTCCCATAATAATATAAAATAGCTTTTTGATTGGGCTCCGCTTGTCGGGTAACATTCACTAATTGATTGAAAATATGAAAAGTAACCCGGTTTGTTACATTAATTAATCGTATCATATGTTGACTAGAGTGTATTCTGATCCACTGACTATCGATTTCAGTTCCGTTTTCATATAAAGATTTTTCATAATAATGAATCAGAATATTATAGTTATTATGTAATTTTAAATTTGCATACTTTATAAAGGGTTTTCTGCTATTCAATGTATCTATCGCATAATTTTGAAAAACTGCTTTTACTTGTTGGGATTCCCAATATATGTCAATTCCATTTACCAGTGGTTCAATTGATACTCGATTATGTAATCTCTTTGTCCAAATATTAATGCGTATAAGATTTTGTATTTTTGTATTATTACTTTTCGAATCCAATTGCGTAATTAACCAAGGGTATTCATAATTCATTGTTAATTGTCTAGCCACATAAATATTTTTGGTGCTGTTCAATTTTATTGGGGGTTCAAAATAGTTTATTAGATTATTTATCTCTATTTCTTCTGCTCCTCCAGCATAATAAACCCAAACTATTTGAGTACATGTTGAATAAATATGAACTTTGTCTAATAATACAACTGTATTAGTTGCATATAACGGGAATACTGTCACTGCATTTACTGACATTGTGAGGAGTTAAAATTAAAATACTAAATTAAATTAGTTCATGATTAAAATTTGTAAAATTTTAATTGAAACTTAAATTATTTTAAGATATTAAAATTGAAATGATAATTGAAATTTTAAAATAAAATAATTTTTAATAAAATTGAAATTCAAGTATGAATGCGATGGTATGTTGATATTTGGTTGAAATTAAAATTTAGAAAATGTCCCAAGAATATTTGTTTATATAATCAGATTTAATGAAATATAATTTTTGGATTTAATAGTCTTAGTAATTTATTTTGATGACCGAAGAATTAAATGTTATAGCTTCTAACAGACATTATATTGATAATCATTACTGTTGTAATTAATAAAACTTTATTGATGTAACTCAATGGAGCAGGGTTTTTTGTAAACTTTTGTTTAATTACTGGGTTCCCTGCATCTTTATTTGGTTTTGATCTCAATGGATAACGTGGTTCATCTTCTCCTATTATCTTCTTGCATCTATTTACATGAACAATGATTGTCCCAGTCTTTTTATTGTTTTTTGGACGCAATTTTAAATTAGTCTCTGTCGTATCACACACTAGATATGGTCCTTTAAACGGTCGTTGCAATTTCGTTGACAAGCCTTTTGTTGGTTCTGGTTTGTTTATATACACGAGATCTCCAATTTTAATGTCATGCGCCCGTGCGCGTTTATCATAGCATTCTTTATACGCTTCTTGATGATGCCTTATGTTAAGTCCAGCTTGGATCCATACCGACTGTAGTCTTTCATGCATAGCTATTTTATAATCTGACACATCCATATATTGGGAAATAGGTGACTGAAATTCTAGATCGACTGGCATATTGTTTCGTCGTAGATACATGAGATAAAAGGGTGTTTCTCCGGTGCTTTCATTTACTGCATTCCGGTATGCAAATAAGCATGGTTTAATGAATAAATCCCAATTCTTTTGTTTCCTATTTACATAGGATGATATCATATTAATTAGTGTCCCATTAAATCTTTCAACTAGACCATCTGTTTGTGGATGATATGGTGAGGTACTAAGTTTCAATATACCAAATAAATCTGTAATTGATTTAAATAATTCACTCTGAAAATTTGTTCCTTGATCTGTAAGTAATTTCTTTGGTGCTCCGTATCGAAAAATAATATTCTCCACAAATATTTTCGCAACTGTTTCTGCTTTCTGATTTGGCATTGCATAAGCTTCTGGCAATTTCGTAAGATAATCGCAAAAAACGATAATGTATTTGTTGCCATTTGTTGTTTCCGGCAATGGACCAACGATGTCCATTGCTGTCATTTCCATTGGCGCCTTTGGCACTGGCATAGGCTTAAGCGGAACTTTTATTTTCCGTCCCGTATTTCGTCTTGTTAGGCATATCTCACACGTATGACACCATTGTCTGACATCTTGTTCCATCGTTTTCCAATAATATTTCTGTTTCAATCTTGATAATGTTTTTCGTGCTGATAAATGCCCTCCTAATGCTCCATCGTGATACAACAACAGTAATGCTTTTCGATGTTTTGTCGGAACAATAATTAACAAATTTTCATTTTGTACACATTTTAACAAACCATCATGAATAATGTATTTATGGTTCTCTTCGGCAATATGTTTCCAGTCACTCTCCTTTTTGATTGAGACAGCATGTTGACGTAACTGATTTAATTCCTCGTCATTTTCCTGATCATCTTGTAATTTTTCTATATTATTTGCCGTTTTAATTGCCATGAATATTGTATTTTCGCAATTTTTCTCATCTTGCTCAACATTATTTTCTACGGGTATTCTCGACATAGTATCCGCATTTGCATTTGACTTTCCTGTACGATACTTTATCTCGAAATCATATTCTTGCAACGCAATTGACCACCTAATTAATTTACTGGCCGAATCTCTGTGCTTCATTAGCCATTGTAACGGATTGTGATCCTTAAAGAACAAATTTTCTGCCTACTAGGTATTGTCGAAAAGTGGTTATCCCATATACCAATGCTAAAGTTTCTTTTTCGATTGTCGAATAATTTTTTTCATGAGGTTTCAATGACCTGCTGGCATAAGCAATTACATGATCTTTTTCCCCTTCTACTTGCTGTCCTAATACCGCGCCTAATGCGAAATTACTGGCATCTGTCATTAATATAAACGGTTTTTTAAAGTTCGGACATCTTAATATCGGCTGTTTTATTAAGCTTTCTTTGAGTTTATCAAACGCTTCTTGCTGAGCTGTTGTCCATTTAAATTTTGCTTGCTTTTTCAATAACATGTTCAAAGGTTGTGCGACATGTGAGAAACTTTTAATAAACTTTCTGTAATAACTAGCTAATCCCAGAAATTGTCGAACCTGATCTGCATCCTTGGGAATAGGATATTCCTTAATTTTCTCTACATTTTCTGGATTTGGTTGCAAACCTCGACGCGAAATGATATGACCCACATAAACTACTTCAGATTTTCCCCATTCACATTTGGAGGGTTTTATTTTTAAGTTTGCTTCTAACAATCGCTTGAATACTGTTTCCACATCCTGCAAATGTTCCTGAAAACTATTCGAAAATATTATTATATCGTCAATATACACTAATGCATGTGGTATATCGCGCAAAACAAAATTCATACCTCTCTGAAATGTAGCAGGTGCTCCTGTTAATCCGAATGGTAAAACGTTAAACTCATATAGACCCTTCCCATCTGAAAATGCAGTTTTCCTTCTATCTTCCTCTTTGACTTTAAATTGATTGTATCCTTTATTAAGATCTATTACCGTAAAATATTGCACCTCCCCCATCTGATCGAACATTTCCTGTGGAACAGGAATAGGATATGTATCTTTTCTCGTAACTTGGTTCAATTTTCGATAGTCGACACAAAATCTTAAATCACCGTCCTTCTTTTTAACTACTACTATTGATGATGAGAATGGTGAGGAACAATCTCTTATTATATTGAATTCTTTCATTGCTTTGATTTGCCGATCACTTTCTTCCTGATGTATGTATGGTATTCTATACGGCCGTAATTTTATTGGGGTTTCGCTGAGTAATGGTATTTCATGCTCAATCACCTGAGTGAGTCCCAGATCATACTCATGTTTTGCAAATACATTTCTATATTTCTTTAATAATGCACCAAATTCTTGTTTTTGCAAATCCGTCAAATCTTTGCTTGTGATCTGAGGTTCTTTATAAATTTTTATATTTCTCGGTAACTTCTGAGTTTCCTCTGATTTGATTTTTGTTAATTTACCCAATTTGGTTTTGGGCTTTATTTCAACGGATCTTGCACTATAATTCGCTATTCTAACTGGTACTGACTTATTTTGGACTTTCACTACTTCATCACACATAGGCACATCGTATTTTTCAACCTGCTTTTGATTTGGCTCAAATATGTACTCCTCATCTGAGACCCTCATAACATCTGCATAGTATATTACTTCGCTTTTTGGTGGTACTTTCAATGTTTGGTTTAGAAATACTTCTACTTCAGGCACTACTTCACCCATTTGTCCTTTTATTAGTTTTCCAGTTCTCAGATCAAGAGATTCCATGTAGTTGCTCCATGACATCCATGCCAATAAGACATTTTACAGGACTTTTTCTCATCACTGATACCCAATGAATTATTTCTTGCTCTCCAATTATCAGTTTAACTTCTAATTTTCCAACAATATTTAGTGCATTATGTGACATTGATTTAATGATGTGATTCGTTGGTTTTATTTTGGCTTTCTCCTGATACGTCAAGAAACTTTCCGCTACTATAGTATGACTTGAGCTTGAGTCTAATAAAGCTTCCACTTTTCTCTTGTTAAACTGTATGTTTATTCGAGGTTGTTTTCCTCCTACTACTGTTGTCATTAGTGCATAGCTGCATGGTAGACCAAGCATATTCTTTCTTTCAATTTCAGCACTCGTTGGTTCAATCTTCTCTAATTCTATTGTGATATTATCGACCGATTTCATCTCTTTTAGTTTTTCACTTGGATATACTGGTGCTGTTGGTCTAAATGTCGGGGTATACCATCTACTAAGAGTATCAATCCCGCTTAATCTTGGCATTGGTTCAAGCAAGAACCTGGACTCTGGCTCTACTTTACTCTTTATTACACTTTTTCGAAAGTATTTATGCTCCGATTCCCCGTTGTTGTTATCATCATTATGATCGTCGGTTTTATCTTCCGACTGACACGTAGATTCCTCACTTTTCCGGCCATTTCTTAATTGTGCCCTTACTCTTGCCATTTCTTTAAATTGATGATCTGTAATAAAGAATCTAGCCAACAATGGAATACAACCAATAATTAATTTCCATGACCATCCCGATATTGCATATATTCGATGTACTGACAACATTTGCGACACTACCACCTTTGCCGTTATCACAATCACGTAAATTCCAATTAAACCTGCACATGCCTGTCCCAAAAACATGAACTTGCCCCAAATCTTTTCCATCGTTTTATACGTAGCTCGTTTGAAATGATCAGGTGTTAGCAAATTTTCGTAATTTACTTTTCCTTCCCCATTCGGTAATATCGTGTCAATCATTTCTGAAATTACTCGTTCTTTCTTGGATGGAAACAACAAATTTCTTTGAGCTTCTTCAATATCCTCGCTTGGGTACCCATTTGTGCCATTTTGTTTAATGATGTGAAATTTATCAGGTATTCTAGATTTGTTGATTCTAATTTGTCTGGAGTCTTGACCCCACGATAATCTGGTAAGGCTATCCATGAGTCTGTAGCTAATCGGTATAAAGGGGCTAATAATTGATTGCATTGCAAAAGTTTTGGTTTAGTTTGTTCATCAAGCAAGATTCTAGTTATCGGTTCCATAAATCGTACCTTTCCCCCAAAGCTTACTGGTAATTCGTTCGTACATTTTTCGTATTTGGCAATTTTCACTGTGACTTCTTTGCATTTGTAACTGTATAATGCTTCTCCAAATATTCTCGAAAACACTCCATTTTCTGATATTAGCATAGGTGCTACTAAATTTGGATTCGTAATTGCCATCGCCATCCGATTTCGGAGAATCTCTTTATTCAACTTACAATCGTTCAGAATCATTTCTCTATATACATTTTCCATGATGTTTTGACTAAAATGAAACAAATAATCAATTTTATTATTAAAATAATGAGTAAGTTTAATGTCATCTCTATGAATTTTAATCTTTGCTTCTTCCACAACATTTCTAGACACGTAAACACCTTTATAATTTGTTACATATACCATTCGACCACATTTATTTGTGATTTCCTTTTTTATAAATCGCATTCTATCCGCTGGTAACGTAAACATTAAAACTGTTCCCATTTGCTTTGTCCATACTGGGGTTGATTTAATGGTATTATTTGGTCTATAATTCATATTGAAATTATCTGGTTTATCTCTAAACTGTTCTCCTACTAGCTCTTTGAAGTTCATAGTTTTTAAGTGCGCTAAATTACACTTATTTGTTTCTACATTATAAACAAGAATCGATTCCCCTGTTTGACAATGTGTTTGTTTCATATTACAGAATGGATGAGTTTGTAATTTTCCCGTATCATCATCGAAAGCTCCTTCGAACTCTCTCAACTCCGTGAGATATTCTTCTAGCACTACTGTTTGCTGAATAATTTTACCGTTCATTTTATATGGTTCACCTTCACAGTCGCCATTTGCTTTCATAACTCCCTTTACAATTATTGTTTCTCGTATTCTATGGTTCAATTTTGCCTTTAAACGAATTTCTGGACTTATTTTTAATTCTCCTGTTTGAAATGCTGCTAGACAGTTTTCTGGAAGCACCTCGACTGGCCTAGGTATCGCATGCAATTTTATGAGTGACGTATGGCTCCATTTCCCACAATAGAATACAAATGTTGTATGTTTGACAATACACTCTCTCACTTGAGTTCTTCGCAAATCAGACTCTTGATACACATAATATTTGACGTTATTTTCTATTTTTAAATTGGTCGGATACGCCCCTGGGCATTCCGACATATCTACTACCGAATAAACTTTTCCCATTTCAGTTTGGGAACAATCGTAAGCAACTAGAGATGATGTCTGTGTAATTATTGCACAAAACGTAATCACCATAAACATCGCCCATGGAAATATCATGGTTTTTCTTAATTCTGATTTAACTCTTTCATTTACTCGTCTTTGTGGTGGACTCATTTCTTGCTTCTCATTTTTCTTTTCTGTTAGAGATGAACACAGTGTTTTCCAACCACCTTTTTCGTTTACCCAGCTCATTAAATATTCGTTTACTAGCCGGGCAGCGATGTCTATCAAATTTTCTAACTTGTCTGACCTTGCGAACGTATGCGTTCCAATTTCTAAAACAACATAAGTTAAAGCTATTATTATAACTTCCTTATTAATTTCATTTTTTGTCAAATTTTCAATTACTGATCTCTCGCAAAATGTATTCTCTTCGCCAAATTTCTGTATCACTTCAGGAAGCCTATTATTCATCTCTTTAACTGCTTCTTTCAGTTCATCATCTACCTCTATTTCTATGTCGAACATTGGATATACTGCTTTAACGAGATTTTTCAACATTTGCTTATTTTAGTCGACGTCTTGTTCTAGCCTCACTAAATATTTCTTTATTTCATATAAAGTTCTAACTTTCTTATTTTTGATTTCACCATTTATTTCGCCTTCGGGTACAAGTGGCTCTCCTTGTACGTCTGTTTCTGTGGACTGATCTTTGTTATCAAGATCTTTTTGCTCATCATCACTAACGATTTCATCAATTTCTTTATTTCCCTTATTTTTTTCAACTTGTTCCTCTGTGTCAGGCTTGTTAGACTCAATATTTACTTCTAAACTCACTCCTTTTACTACTACTATATGGTTCACTAAATATCCCACTCGTCCATCTCGGATCAAATATCCATTTTCATCCAGCTCTTGTGGTACACACCCACAATCATATAAGTATTCATCATCGTCAAGTTCTTCACCTTTGTACATTACTATAATAATTCCAACTTTTCCCATCGTTTCAGCCGCTCTCTTCCGCAATTTTCGGACCTTTGCACACCAATGCTCATCTACATACTCCGTTTTGCCATATCCTTCATAATCTAATGCTATCAAAAATGGCTTTAACTCTACTCTTGCCTTTCTGAGCTCCTTGCCCAATCTTTGCAATAAACTTCTTAATAACTTGGCATATCTGGTTTTCACATGTAAATATAGTCGTATTGCATTCACTATTTTTAGTTTATCATTTTCCTCCATTTCTAATTTCTCAATAATCTGTAACTTCTCATTGATTTCGTCTTCATCTCCAATATATAACGCATCATTTAATTCCTCTAATATCTCTCTTGAATTCCTTTTGTCTATTATTTTACTACTCATTATTTCATCACTAGTAACTACATTTTCCATTTTTAATTCATTTGTACTTCCTGGTATAAATCCGCAATCTACCAAAAATTCGTCATTTTCTAACAATCTCTCATTAAATCTCTATCATGCATCCTTCCTTTTTTTCTTTTAATTTATTCCTTATATCATTTACACAATCATTTACCTCACAACGACAACATAATACACTTTTATCAATCTCGTTTACTACTTCCACAAAAATGAAATCTAACCCTGCTTTTTCTCAAAGTTTTTCCAAATATTTTCATTAATTCTTTAATTTCTTCTTTATACTTTGGATTCATATTATAGTAGTTAACGCACAAGCTAATTACACTTTTTATCTTTCTCATACTCAAAGATATTTGACTTAATTCTCTTAACTATTTGATTACTTTAGCCGACTCTATTTCATTATTTCCAATTAGTTTTTCAATTCTTGTCATTATCATTGTTGCTTTTTCACTTTCTAAATCATCTTTTATAACTCTCCTTTTCGACTCTTTTTCATTTAATTCCTCTTGCGACTCATACATCATGTGATTATTGTAGTCCTCTTCTGATTCAAACTTTGACATTAATCGATCCAAACGTCGACCCATTTCTCTCACTTCGCTTTCAATTCTTTCATTAAAATTATCTGGCTGAATAAAAGCTACATTATCCATCCGCGGTTTGTCACTCTGAAACCTAATCGATTTCTTTAATATTGGCCTTTGGAATTTATCCATATTTCTTGGACATGATCTGGCCATGTGTCCACAACCTCTGCATGAATGGCATTGAATTTGTCCTTGTAGATTTACTTTATCTCTCTGCGGTGATGGTGATGTTGATGTTGATCTTGACCTGGCAAAACAATTTCGTGACACATGCCCTTTTTCCCGCAATTAAAGCATTGCAAGTTATCATCAGTTCTCTGATCATTAATGTTCGCTTTAGTGAAACTTTTCCCACCATTTCCTTTTAACCAATCGGGCCACATTTGCCTTGGACTACGTTGTACATTATTTTTGGACCAGCATTGATTGCTGTCGTGTCCCATTCTTTGGCAATTATCACACTGAATCGGAATTGGGCTTCTCTGTACTCTATTTTTAAAGCAGCATTGGTTAACATGGTGTCCAATCCTTTGGCAATGACTACATTGGATGGGACCTTCCTTTCCATCTATTTGAATATCTGTTGACTTGTCCGACTCAAATTTGGATCTAAATTTTGGTGATGCACTACTTGTTTGTTGAAAACGATTGTTTCTAATTGGGGTTACTGATCTTTTGCTTGCGCCTGAGATGACTGCAAACGACTCTGATTTCGACTGTGTGCTTTTTAGATTTAGCTCAATTTTCATTGCCTTTTTAATCAATTCATCAAAGTCATTAAAATCAACATAACATAAAGCCTTTTTAATTTCTTTCTTTACTCCTGACAAGAATTGATCCTGCAATAATTCTTTTACCTGCTTTGCCATCTCGGCCTGTTCTGGTTTCACTTCGAACGCTTTCTCTGCAAGAGTTGATAAATGATAAGCAAACTATCTTACCGATTCCTCTGGTTTTTGTACGCGGTTATAGAATTTCTGTCGCATTATCCGTTTTATATCCCCTCCGATTAATTTCGTGGCTAAAGCGTCTTTCAACTTGGTCCAGTCATTTGCAACTAATCTTTTATCAATTTGTTGCCACGCTTCTCTGGCTGCTCCTTTCAGGTATAGCGGTAATATTTGCACCATTATCGATTGGCACCATCCATAGGCTGTCGCATACATATAGTAATCTGCCATAAAATCGACAAATTCCAGCGAATCTCCACTGTACTGATCTACAGGTAGTTTTTGACAACTCGCATAATCATTGCCTTCCTTGCCGTTGCCCACCGTGGACACAGGTGTTTCGTCATTGTTATTTGTATTATTGGTTAGTCTTTGGGTACTCATTAAATTCTCTATTAGTGTTTGGCTTCTCAATTTATAAAATGATCGGGTCAACACAGGCTTTACTCGTCTAAAATTTAAAGTGTTACAATTACAAAATTTACCTTTCGTTTTAATTTTGACTTTTCAACAATCAATCGCCACAAAATTTTTCACTTTGCTTCAAAATAAAGTCACCACTTTAATAATTCTCGAATAATGTTCACCACTTTCAAATAAACGTTTCACTTCAATATTTATTTATTTAATTATTATTATCTTTTTCCAAATTTTTTGATAGTTTACCAATCTCAACAAATTTTCACCGATCTTTTTATTCCTCGGTATCACTCAAATATTATCACAAAATCAACAAATCTTCACCGACTTTTTATCACGCCGGGCTCACCAAATATGTTGGGTTTTTAATGTAAGTCGGTAGTACGGTCTGACTCTTTGTGTTCTTTTCCAAATAAATAAATAACCCAACACAAAATCTTTATTTAACACTGATGCAGTTACACTTTTACACTTTTTATTAGTTTACTCACACTTGATACAATCAGGTTTTGTCTGCACTTTTCAATTTGCAAAAACAAATGCAGAAGTTTGTCAAGACATTCCAAAACAACAACAATTAAATAATTTCAATAATTTCATGAAACATTCATTAAATTAGTAAGTCATATGCTTCTCGTTATCAATTTATTTAGTTTCCAGTTTTGCATAATTTAACTGAATTTAAAAAATTATTAAAAGAAATATTTAATCAATGTCAATAATGTCGGCTATGTCCAATCAACCAGAGTCATACAAAGCAGTAAAATAGGAATAATTATTATCATCATTTTTTTTGTCAATTGAGCTAATAAAACTATACAAGCAGTGTAAGAATTATTTTAATCAATCATTCAATTTCATAGTTGACTTCATGTTGATATGTTACAAACATTATACAGTAGATACCGCTTAAAGAGAACATTTTTGGGACTTGAAAAAATGTTCTCTATAACCGATACTTTTTAATAAGGATAATTTTAAAAATATTCAAAAAATTTTACTAACTAACACATTTTTTTTTTGAAAATAAACTCAGTTATTTTCCGTTGCCTGGTTTTTTTCTTGAGTAAAATCTTCTCCAAATCTGATTCAATTGCTATTAAACTTTCTTGTAAATGGCCAGTTTTATCCTGATTTGAATAAAAAAGAACTACTTGTTGCATGCACTCAAATGCTTTATGAATGTTGGGAAGCTCAACACATTGATTGTTATCTGACGTATCAGATAGCGACAAATTTAATTCTACTTCCTGTTCAGTGACATTTTCTGTTACTAAATTTTCTTCAGCATTAACAAAATCAGTAATCGAGTGTTGCTTTTAAAAATATTCCTCTATATCAGATGAAAATTTTTCATTTATTGCTATTCCTTCAACCACTTCGCCGAAACCAGCATTCCCAAAACAATTTTTTATAGTATTACAGCTAACTTTTGACCAAGCCGTTTTAGCCATACTAATTGCATCAAGAATACTTACTTTAAATTTTTCTTCTGGATAAGAATCATAAAAATGAATCATTTTTGTAACAATTCCTTTTTTATAATACTGTTTAGAAGCATTGATAACCCCGGCATCTAAAGGCTGTAACTTACTTGTGGTATTTGGAGGCATAAAAATTAGATCAATATTTGTTAAAGATTGACCTAACGGAGGATGGGAAGAACAATTATCTACTGAAAAAAATAAACCCAAAATAAAAAAATGTTCTCTTTAACCGATCATCGGTTAAAGAGAACATTTACACTGAAAAATTGAGGTAAATGCCGTTTTTAAACCAAAAAATTCTCTTTAACCGATTTTGTTCTCTTTAAGCAAGTTCTCTATAAGCGAAATCTACTGTATTGTTTATTTTATAGTAATTTGAAGAATACAGCAATGCATAAATTTTGAAAAAATGTTTTTGCATATTCGATATACAAATTAGTTGATAAAATGAATTATTTAAAGATTTACAATCAATAATTTTTATAATATTGCTATACTGCATTTCATGAACAAAGATGTGTCTTTTTGTATGTGTGACCATTTCTTCTGCAACCTAATTAACGAAAAAAAATTAATAAAATAATATTCCTTATTATAATCCAATTATTTTACGTAATTAATTTTTACCTTGAATCGCCATGATAATATTTCTTTTCTCATTATAATCCAATGATCTACTTTAGAAAACTTGAATAGTTAAAATCATAAAAAAAATTATTTACAGATTTCCGATTTCAGAATATTATAGAAATTCTTTCGAAAGACTCTGCTGTTGTTATTATTGACAAAATCTTAGTATCATGTAAATGTATTGTTAATCATTAACAAATTCATTTATTACTTACTTTGAAAGCATATAACAAAGTCCTGTTTGATATTTTGTAACAGCTGACGTTTTATGTTTTCGTTCAATTTATATGTAGACAACTTTATTATGATAAAGAACTAAAGAAATCATTACCAAACCATTGAAATTTATAATTGAGATAATTTACTTACGTTAGAATAAACTTCGTATTGCTAAAAAGTCATAACCAAATCAATGTTTTTAATTAAAAATCCAATTATAATGAGAGTTTTGAGTGGTTGATTAAAATTAAGAGAAAATAAATTTATACTTCTTACTTCATCGTCATTAAATTTTTATTAGGCTCTACAGATTCTTTAACTAACAATTACAATTTCTAGAGTTTGATTGGTTCATTAAAATAAATGAAGGATTGGTGTGAATGTGTGTAGCAGTATCGACAGGCGCACGCACACGAAGCAAGATTCGGGGGAAGGCAGTCATTGGCTATCTGTAGTACTTGCTTGAATTGGACTGACTGGATTGAATTGAATTTTTTTGAGTTGGATTGGTTGTAATGTTATAAGTGCATGGCTTCTAGTGTTATCTAGCCTCCCAATTAATCATTTTGAGATATTAAATAAGAAATGAGGCAAATAAAGATAAAACCGGCTCGAATCTTTGATAGAGCAATTAGATATTTCATAATCAATTTATGAATTTATTTTCAGTTATTAAATATTAATTATGAGAAAAATTTTATAATCAATTTATGAATTTATTTTCAGTTATTAAATATTAACTATGAGAAAAGTCACTAATTTCATTTTAACCTCATTAAAGAAATAAAGTTTTAGAGTTAGTCAATTAAAAAACGAAAAAAATTTATAAATAAAAAAATAAATAAATATATTAATTTAACCTCTGGGAAAATAAAAAAATAAATAAATTTAATTTTAATTGTTTATGGTGTAAGGAATAAGTTAAAAAGTTTTAAAAAAAAAATTACGTCCAAAGAGATAATCACACGAAAACATAGATTTCGAGGATGAAAAAATTTTTTTAAGGGGGAGATATGTTGAGGTCTGTAAATTAAAATAAATTTAAACGAAATTTAGGTTAATAATTTAAATAAAAAGTAAGTGAAGAAAAAATACAAATAAAAGCGGGATCATGCACAGAATTGATAGTAAAGGAAAGTGTGATGGAAGCAGTGTTAGAAAATGCCAAAAGCAATTGTGAAAGCAAGAATCCGAAAAAAATCAATGAATTGTAAACTCATCGAAATCGAATTGGGAAAACGGGACAGGTATAGATTAGCTAATGGTCAACTAGATGATGATTAGAGATTTATCAGAAAATGGTTATGAAGGGTCGAAAAGCATTCAAATGTGTAAAAACAGAAAACATTAGTTAATTAATTAATTGGCTAATAGAAAACCCGGGCTAATGGGAAACTCGAGATATGAAGGAAACCCGAGCTGGGTAAACAAGAAGAAAAGTAAACAGAAGGAAGATTTGGGCCCATTAGCTTGACACAATGATTAATTGGAAAAGAGCAAGGAGAAGATAGTGCGTGTAGAAAAGCCGGACGGGCCATTAATTATCTTTGTTCGTTGGACCATTATGGGTGACAGCCGAAACAGATACGTGGAAGCAAATGTCAAATGAAAGATTGGCTCGGCAATAACCATTTGTCATCCCGATTTCGAGGAGTATATAAGGAAAGGGAAAATCAGAGCAAATCGGCATTTTGCCTCAGGTAGGGTAAGAAGAATCGAGAATAGTCGAGAGGTAAAAAACGAATGAAGGAGATTAAGGAAAAGAAGATATAGAATAGGAATACGGAAAGATGAAAAAGAATCAAATCAAACAGAAAAAGAGGAAAACGTGGGTCAAGAGAATCTAAAGAAATAAAAGGTGAATATTATCTTTTGTCAAAGCATCAACGCCGTGCTGAGAATCGGTCAAACGTAACTTTGATTATTGATTGCAAAGTGTTGAGAAAAGATTCCAAATTTTGTTATTCCAACATAGGTTGGGTAGTTATTGTTTTAATTTAAGGGACACGAGGAGTCAGAAGTTACCGACTTAAATTAACTGAAAACCCAACAATTCGTCATTATTAATTTTTGAATATAAATGAATTACTTTTTTTAAATTAAAAAATTTTTGTTTCGTCTTCTTAATAGTTGTTATGTGTTTTATTTTGAAAATTATTTTTTGGAATACCGGTATTGTTTTTTTTTGGGTTTTTTGCAATCCCTAGTATTAATAATTAAAATAATATAGTAATAATTTGTTAAATGATAATGGTGACAATGATTTTCGCAATACTTCCTATTATTTATTTCCTTTAACCCTAATGAATAAGTCTAGACTCCTTTTTATACTATTAGTCGGTTACCTCGTACGCTGGTTACCCCAGGCTGTAGGAGATAGTAGAAATAGTGAGTTCCGTAGCAGATAAAAAACAGCTCATTCAACTTCACTGCACCTCCTAGTTTTCTGAGTCGATAATGAACATCTTATCCCTGCAACGGTCGTTCACTAAATTTATGTTTAGGTAGGAGTAAATAGCGATTAGATTTTCGGACAAGCCGGTAGAGTGATCTTTAAGATCATAAATACTGATCATAGATCTTGCCTTAGTAAATTATTATTTTGGTAACCTAAACTAGTGAGTTAGGATATATTTAACAACTTCTAGTACTGACCTTCAAAGGAGAGCTCAGAATTTTTAATAAATAAATAAATGTTGTATTAATACATGAAAAGTTGTCGTCATCCCCCGATCAAGTTGATCCTTATTCCGCTTAAAAATGTTCGATGTATAAATAGGAATGTCGTATCGAATGTGTCATCTTTTGTTGACGGATTAAATATCTGAAATATAACTTAACCATTATCGAAATCCTTGTTTGTAGAAATGTCTGAACCAAATCTACCCAAATCTGGCGTGAAATCGTGTTTCTGGTGCGCAGACAAAAATGTGATGATGAAAACGATGAAATTAGAAATTGGAAACCTAAAGAAGCGCATAGACCATATGGAAGGGACATGGTTTGCATCCATCCAAATAAAAGAAGCGAATCGAAAGATCCTAAGATTGGAGCACTGCGAGGACAGCCTGCTGGAAGAAAGTGGAAATCAATGAATCATGATCAAGGAGCAGTCTAAGACCTTGTATCAAATTTATTCAGAAGCTGAGTTAAGAAAGCGTATCGTCGAATGCCCAATCACCGACAGGGATAATGTTTTCCCTATTCACCATTTGCCAGATGGCCCAAATCATCCCAAAGGAACAGCGTATCTGAATCATGGAGAAGAATCTTCTCCTTCAATCGAACCAGTCGTCACCTATGTGGGAACCGGTGCCGGTTCTGTCAAGCCACCGGTACCTATCATCTTTCCATCCACATCCAACCCAATCTGTAGTCCTAAAAGGAAGAGGCTCACTCGCGCCGAGCGTTCGAAGCGTAAAAGATGAGTTTGTAGCTGTTGAAGTCGCGTTATTTTCGGGCCACGCCAAGGTTACGACGGGACTAGTAACAGTTATGGGAGTGACTAAACCACCTCCGTTCCGGGTAATACCAGCTGTCGGTATATCGTAGTTAGAAGACCTGCAACTCGAAGGGGATATTGATCAATTGCTCCGAGAAGCAGAAGAGTGACTTTTGGATAACCACGATTGAAGAGTCGAAGTGACCAGGACCTTCAGTGATACAATCATCATCTACAGACACATTTAGAGCGTGAACTAATTTCATTTGTGACGATTTCCACTTATCTGATTTGTTTGTTAAAATGCTACCACATGCAATATATCTTGATGTTTTACTTCTTTTAATTGATCTTTTATAATTAATTGCACCAGCAACATGATTTCGTTGTTTCGTAACTGAATAAGAAAAGTTTGGTAATCTCAATTGGACCAGAGATTACGCGTGAATGTTTATCACCAATAGTATATGAGGATGTAAGACCTTCTATCGGCCTTCCAGAACCCGTATAGAAATATCATGAAGGAGTAGTTGTAAAGGTAGCAGTTCACCTGCTTCATGGACTTCAGCGACTTGGGGCAGCACCAACATGGATCATCTTCCATGGGCACCTCGTCGTATATGAAATAGTCATGGGGAATCTTTAACGGTTGACGGCGAGGATTGGAATAAGTGAAGGCCACTATCAGCATTTGTTACACATAGTCATGAACACCTAGACCAGCTGATGATATCGCATCAACTCGAGAGGAAACCCAACAATAGACTGATATTTGTATTGTAATAGTAATATTGTATTATTAGTAATAAAGGAAATTTGATAATCCCAATTTATTATTCTACTACTGATATTCAATATTTTGCTTTATGCAAATAACAATTGCGGTCTAATACTAGTTGCTAGCATATTACTAGATCATGAATACTGTATATATACCACATCCACAGCCAGCCATATAACCGCCAGAGATGTATGTGCATTCAGTATCAGTTGAGTGAATATTATAATAATTGAACTTTAGATTGGATGTTTATTGTCTATATTCGATAAACTTTTGCTGCTGTGAAAGTAACGTTTTATCGAGATGATGCAAGTTGTTTTGAATGACTGATGTTGATTTAGACATGCTAACAAACAGTTCAAACATAGTGACAAATATAAAAAAATATCCATCAATGAGAGGGTTTAACTTTGAACTCCCCCTCCGCTTTGCCTACGCTACTGAACATGTATGTGTCAGTTTTAGAATCAATCTAATCCTCGTCACTGATGAGTAATAACAGATAGATTTCCCAAACTCCAAAACGAAATGATTCTCAAAAAAGTCATTTCTATGATATTGCACATTATTATTGTGAAATTAGTGATGTAATATCGCTTAATGGAAGCATATAAGTTCTTCTATACAAGAATCAGAAAATTTCTAACGATCTTAGAGTCGCGTAGCAATTCCTTATCATGTATAAAATCATTTCAATTGATGTAGGTAAGTAGTATTTCTTATTATAAAAAATAAAATATTGTATGATTAAAAATAAAATTATCAATTTTAATTAGTTTTCATAATCAAATATATCAATGCAAATTATCTATTAAAAATATGTTGAAGCATTTGCATTAAAGTAACTTACATCCATTATTTTACTGGCTTTCATCTTTACTTAAACTTGTTCTTTCATTATGTCTATTCTGAATATTCTGAATATTTTATAACTAGTTGATTTTATGACATCACTATTAAGTAAACGCCATAAATTTCAAATGTTACTTCATCTAAAATAAAATATTTTTATTTTTTATTTTAGATATTGAAGAAAGACGAAAAATAATTCAAATTACCATAATTTTAAAAAGAAATAAAAAGAAACTTATTACTTTACTTACTATACTTTAAAGTATTTGACGAAAATAATAATTTTATAAATATAAATTTGTTAGAAAAAGTAAATAGAAAATTAAAGTAACGAAAAAATCATTAAAATAAAAAGGCTTAAATAGAAAAATGCCTTAAAACTGAATATTTAAACAAATCAAATCTTAAATGGCCAAGCACAGTTATATCTTGTGTTTGCAAGTACAGTTACGTTCCAAATTCTTTATTTAAAATGACTTTTTAATTTAGAATTTTTAACATTATTTTAATAATTAAATTAAGTTAAATATATTTTCTTAAGCTTATTGTATTTATCATATAAAGGAAAAATTCGTGGTATAAATACAGTATTTATGATCTAGTAATATGCTAGCAATTGTTAATTGCATAAAGCAAAATACTGAATATTGCGAAATATTTTTATTAATTCATTATCAGACAAAAATATTAGACCACCTATGTCAAGAAGATAAGTGGTTTTTGCACCTTTTTGTTTAGAAACGGTTGTGATTATCTAAAGAAATTGATTCTAGATAACTTAGGAAAGCTGATTGTACACTATTTACAATATGGTTTAGGAAATTGGTGGTATTGTATTGTGCATATTGAAGACTCGTTTGCAAAGTTGAAAGTGTGATGTGCGTTTGGCTTCCGAGAGAAGGTGAGCATTGTTACTGGTGCTTTTTTTGTTGTTAAGTAACAATAACATATTTTTCTTATAAGTAATTTTAATTCAGCCCACAATTCAACATATTCCAGTATTTGATATATTCCTGGTGCAATAGTCGAATTTCTCATGTGACATTTTTAATAAAAGCACTTGCTAATCTTCTCTATGTATTCTTTTCAATCAAAATGTAAAGCCAAGTCTATTATTTTTTATGTTTCATTTCTTTATGTTCAAATTTTCAGCTTAAAGGTTACTTTAGATACTCTTGATTATCTGGTCGTCAATTATATAATTCCATCTTCAAAAAATCTTTTGGATACTTTTGAAGCTTTCTTTTGATTATATTCACATACTTTACCAGAGCCATGGCGTAAGTTGTTGGATGATTTTGTCTTCACTTTATTTGAGGAGCGAATTTCGTTTGACGTTTAAGAGGTTAATATTAGGATTATTTTTCTTTTTATGGCTTTAGAAATGGAAGTGATTTTTTGTTCATTTATGCACATATGAATATTTCGTTTGACACAATTACTTAAATTTTTGAATTACATACTTCTGTTTGAATAAATATTGAAAAAAACAAGACAACTTAGTATTGTAAAGCTTCAAACTAATATGGGTAACTCAAATCAAACAGCATTGAGGGAAATTCTATTCAATACATTTCATGGTTGTTCAATGATTCTATCGATACTGCTCCCAATATAAAATTGTTTAATTTTACTTCAAATTCTGATATGATTTACAGTTAGCAACATGAAACTAAACCTCAATATATAATATTTTAGATTTTCATGACGCTTCCTAGCCCTTTTTCTCAGAGTTCCCATGTAAGAAATCTAATTCGTATTTGACCCCATATGAAATTTAAAAACTATTTTTTTTTATTGGAGTACATGTGTAGAATAATTTATAAATTTTCCAAGAATTTATAAAAAATAACATTTATTTATTCTCTGTAATGATTATAGAAAACACAAATATCGTTTATTGATAACCATAAACATTAGCAAATTATTTTAAGTTCTGAAGTTCTTCTATAAAACTTAAATCACTTGGACAAAGTCCCGAATGCTTTCTGGCTAGTTTCTGTAAAAAATGAAATCAATTTTATATAGAAATTTAACATTTAAAATTATGGTATTGAATAAAAGTTATTGCATTACACCATTTTCAAATTGAATCTGCTATAAGCCGATAATTTGTACTTTGCACTTACATGAATTTTTGTGATTGTCAAGAAAATATACCAACACGAAGTTAACTGAAAAGTGATTGTTTATATTTTCATGGATGTGAATTGAACATGATGTATTTTGAATTCGTCCTAAGATTCTTATTGCATGTCACTAATAAGTATTTGTATGTACATTTTCTACTTATAAAAGATTGAATTTGAAAATGATGTATCTACAATAAATATTTAAGTCTACAATGCGCATTTTATCAGTCAAGTTTTTCGGTTATACTATCCTAGTCGTAATTTAGACACTTGACGTAGATTTTAACATTAATCAGTTTCCCATTTTAATAGTTTATTCATATCTAAAACTTTTAATATATTTTCCTATATTACTGGTATTATTTTCATTAGATTTGAATCTTACCCATTTATAAAAAAATTGCATATTGTAGGGTTTATGATATTTTACGTAAATTAAGTCTTCGTGATATTTACTTATCATTCTCTTTATATTTATCATTTAAAACAGTTAAGAATTTTATTTTTCTTAATTTATAAAAATAAAGGGTTATTTTATCGAATGATAAAAGATCAATAAATTATTAAGGATAACCACAAGGTTTCGATGCATCCTTTACTTTCAAGTCTATAGCGATAAAATAATTTTTAAACCAATTTTTCTACAATAATATAGAAAGTTAATGAATTTTAATTAATTAATCATTTTAAAAGTATATATTATATACTATATAATTTTAATTAGAGGTTTTCTGTTATTTCTTTAGTTTAAAATTTCCCTTCCAAATATACATAGACAAATCGAAACGAGACTTTGGCTGTTATTTATGATAAAATTAATAAAAATAATAATAATAAAATCAATTTGAAATTTTTTTAAATAATAAATATTTACGAGTATATATTAACCCTTTCGCACCGACTTTCCGCTAATGACACTATGCTAAATTTATATATTGGAACTTGTTAATATTGACCTAAATATGAAATATTCTCATTTTTGTAATCGTGGCGCTTCTGAATATCCTAGAAAGTCCTGGGATAATAAGTTCCAATAGGCTTTTATGGACCATTCAAAATATCCCATTAGGATCATGATGAAAGTTTCTGGGACGTATTGTCCCAATAGGGGCGAAAGGGTTAAATAATATTTGTAAATAATTGGATTGATATATTTTCTATCTTCGGACTGTAGAAGAAACAAATGGAAATTACTCATTTAAATAATTTTGAGACCCAAAGACTCTTGACGATTATAGAGGAATTGAACATGAGATGAATAAAAGGGTTGGAACCAGGAACACATAAAAACAATGACAAACAACTTAATAACAGTCAGTTAAAAAGTTCAAATTTTAAAAATATTATTCTACAGAAAACAATTTCACAAATTGGACATTGTTAACGCTTTTGTGTCGGTGGAATTTGCACAGCATTTGATTTCAAATGAAGTTTTATTCATTGGGAATTATTGTTTTGGTATATAATTTATATCGATAATATCTATATATTTTTGGGAGTTTGATTGACTGATGGCCAGGAATACAAATGGAGGCAGAATAATAATAAAAAATCACAATTTAGAGTTGTTTTAATAAAACATGATAGTTCTCTAGACCCTCTGGTTTCAAGGAAATACTGAAGTAGTTCTAATAAGTAGATTGAAATAAACAATGAAGACCAACTGAATGGTAAAATTGACCATTAAAGTTTTATTAATTATCAAAATAGATTACCTCAATTAATTTTTGGTGATGAAAATAAATTATTAACGAAACTATTTTTGAGTAAATGCTTTTTGAATTGATTCAACTAGATGAAAACACTTTATTTTATTTTTCTAAGATGATTGCTTTTGAAGGTTTTAAAATCCGAATTCCATTAAATAAATTAAATTTGAACCTCTTATAATAATAAAATAAAATGATGCTTTTTGGTAGTAGCATAAATTAAATTTTAAACAAGATAAACATTTGATGTATGTATTGATATATGTAAGATAAACAATGTATGTATTAAATAAAAGATTCCAAATTATAAGATAATCCTTTTCGATTTCTAATTATCATTAACTTGTTTAACAAATGATAATAGCAATAATAATAATAATAATAATAATAATAATAATAATAATAATAATAATAATAATAATAATAATAATAATAATAATAATAATAATAATAATAATAATAATAATAATAATAATAATAATAATAATAATAATAATAATAATAATAATAATAATAATGATAATAATAATAATAATGATAATAATAATAATAATGATAATAATAATAATAATAATAATAGTAATAATAATAATAATAATTAATAATAATAATAATAATAATAATAATGATAATAATTATAATAATTATAATAATAATAATAATAATAATAATAATAATAATAATAATAATAATAATAATAATAATAATAATGATAATAATTATAATAATAATTATAATAATAATAATAATAATAATAATAATAATATTAATAATAATAATATTAATAATTATAATAATTATAATAATGTTGTATTTATTAAAAAGTTTGACTATGAATCAGTAAATATATCGACGTTTTTTTGATATATTTACTGATTCATAGTCAAGCTTTTTTATAAAAACAATATAAATTGAAAAGAAATCAGTGGTGGAAATTGAAAAAAGTTCTTATAAAATTATAATAATAATTATTATATTATATGATTTTGAGTCAGAAATTTTAAAACTGTGATTTTTCATAAAAAAATTATAGGATAAAAATAAAATACCAGAATATCTTGTTTGAAATAGTCGTCGAAAATGCAATCCGATGGCTTTTTTAATCTAAAATAATGAAAACCCTTTTTCAATCGAAACATTTGATGGCCAGTGTGATATCGTTTCCCTGGAAGCCAGTCTTAAATTCATAGTTGTTATTAATTCTTCCAAATCATATGAAACCTTACCGTTACTAAAATGATAAGACTGCGGATATATTTCACTTAGAATCTGCAGGAAAATAAAGATAATAATAGATAACCGAACAAATTTTGTCATATTTTCTATGTTTAAGATGTTTTCTCATCTTCATTTATATGCTGAAAAGTAATTAATCAACATATGCTCCTAGAATTCTTGGATAGAATTTCGTTGATATATTAATTAAAAATGCATGTTGACACAAGAATTAGCTCCATTATTAATGAAAACCGCACTCCATTGAAAATTTCGAAATAAAATTTAATTTCAATTAATTTTAATAAGAATGATAATAATTTCATAATAATACTCAGGAAGAAAACGAAAATGAATTAACAAAACTCAAATACTAAACTTTATTTTCAATCAAGTACCATGGGACGCAATTTTCAAGCAATTCTCCTAATTCAAGCAAACTGAACACAATTCCTTTGAACTGTAGCCATTAGAGAATATATGTTGCTGATTAAATGGAACCACACTGACGAGCTGAGAACATACTGAGCCTAAGATGTCGTTATGCAAATTTGTCTGGCACGTTTCGTCCTCAGCATCACAGCCTAACCGTGAATTGCCACTCTTAGATTTTCCTAAAGTAAATCAGCTCAAATATGAATAAGCCATTTAAAACGTAAAATAAAACTAAGTCGACTCAATGCTCAAAGAGCTACGATTGTAAATGGCTCGATAATAATGAGCTCTGTTTTAGGCATGTGGTCAAAATAAACCTGATTTCCCTGTCACGTCCCATAAGAATTGGGTCTTTTTAATAATTTTTAGATGAGAAAACTCAACGAAAGACATCAATAAATTACAGAAATTGTAATACGAGTTAGCATTTAATTTAATGAATGTGTTCATTAATTTCTTTTTTTTTATTGTTAATTGATTATTTTATTTTTCAATTACGAATTTTAATTCATTTTAATTAGCCATTTCAATCTCATCGTGGAAAGAGTTTCAGAAACTCATCCATTGTGTCAATAACAATGACCTTATTACTTATTACTGATCAGATAAATCCCCATTATTTTTACTCACGGACGATTTTCTAGGCTTTTGATCCTTGGATATATAGAAAAGTGCTCATTAAAACAAATATTGAAAATTTTATAAATTAGTTATTGTTAAAATGAAAAAGTTAAATAAGAATTTATTAGTATATATTACTTTAAACAAGGGGCCTTTCGATAGATATCTTGCTCCTTGGGGTATTTGTGCAAAATAGATATGAAAATTTTATTTCATTTCCTTTTGTGTTAACATACAATAGTGACTAGAATATCATCAAAAAGGAAAGCTTTGCTGCTAGTCTTTAAACCAAGTGTAAAGCTTATAGTATATTAACAGACAATTGAATAATATATGGATAGGAAGTTGTACAATAAAATTTCATTTAAGTCCCAATAATTCATTGTTTGGGATATTTATCAATAGCTTTTAATCTAATTAAATATTAATTAGACACTTACATTGAAAGTAATACGATTGGTAAAAAAGTTATTTGTGATATTGTGGAGGGCTACTATTTTCATATTGTATCATTTAAACATTTATTTAAGTCTTTTGAAAATTAATTTTATTGAAATTTTTAATTTAAAATATGTGCGAAAATATTTTACGTAGTAAAACAAATGCAATAAAACCACAATTCTCTCTCTAAATTACGCATTAATATAATAAATTAATATGTTGACAATAAGATTATTTTTTGTTCACGTTTCATTTGATTTTGTTTTCTTTTAATATTTCATTTATTTTCATTACGAATATAAATCAAATTATTTTCGCTTAAATAACACAATTTTTTGGAATTGTTCCTTTCAAATTTTATTTATAGTCGTAATGAAAATAAATGAGATTTTAAAATTTATATATTAATGTGTTAAAGTTTTGATAACTTGCATTCAGATATGCTAGGACTGTTTTCTGGTAATGGGACATTGAAACAATTTACTTCTCTTTATTTTACTAAAACCGAAAAAATATTCTAGCCAAATTCTCTCAAATAGCTTGCGAAATTCCATTATTCGGTAGGCTATGGATTAAAATCCGATTTCTCGTGGTCTTGATTGAAATGACAACGTAGACGCAATATGTTTTATTTTCATCACAGTAATCACAACTTTTCAATCTTTAATTACAATAAAATGTCCAACTATTATTTTGGTTCTATGGCAGGTGACCATATGGAGAACCACCTCAAACTAACGAATCTGATTAATCTTTAATAATATTTCTCAGAATATATTTTTTCTGTCTTTATAGATCACTCACTTTGATGCTGGTCAGATGTTTCTATCGCTAAATTTCAACCACAATCGCAGTTTTGTTGTGTTTTCCTTCTCATTGGTGCAATTTTCTGAAGCAAATGAAAGTATTACTTTAATAATTGTTCTGGTCCCTAGACATTACTTTACACCAAATCCAAAACGTTTCATTATTCTTTTCCCGTTTGACAGATTAATGTCTAGATTGGGATCACACTAGGTTTATGACTTTAATTAATTAATTGATAATTTTTAAATAACATTGCCTTTGTCCTCATCAATTTCAAATCAAAATTCATACTTATCTTTCATATGCTGCTTGCTTATATCTGTTTTACCCGAAATATATAAAACTTTATTTGTTTTACATTTTCAATTATTAATTTTTTGAATTTTGTTAATTTTAAATTATTTTGCACACAATTTGCATTCAAGTTTCTTTTGAAAATGCAACTCCAATAAATCTGTAAAATTGTACATTCCATCATCACTGTAAGGCAAAACTGATAAGTGCCCTAATTCGGGCGGATTGATCAATTTATACGACCGAGTAAACCAGTGGTTCTCAATTAATATAAAAACGCGGAACCACCATTCACATGATTTTTTTACGCGGATCACTGACCAATCACAAATAACTATAAATCTGTCGTAAATGTAAACAATGCCTTCTTATAAGCAAAGAAAATACCACGCGCAACAATAACAAACAATAAAAACACTTTTATATTTGTATGTTTATATATCTGTGTAACGGCTTTCTTATTGAATCATCTTATAAAAAAATTTTTTTGATGATATGTATCTTAAATACAAATTTAAAGATAAAATGTCATTTTTTCGCGGAACACTGATGTTCCGCGAAACACGGGTTGAGAACCCCTGGAGTAAACAATCAAAAAGTGCATTATTAATATGAAATTATAAAATATCATTTTAATTTTCATATAAAGAATCTTATGAATTATTATACAATAGGATGTCAAGAATATTACGTTCATCTATTTTAGCGTTTCCCAACCCATGGGTAGCGGGATCTTTCCAGGTGGGTCACCAAATCAGAAAATAAAAAAATAAAATTAAAATATTTTTTTAAAGATTTCATTTTTCAAAATATTTATTAAACCCAGATCATCAACATAATTAAGCATTAAAATGTTATTTAAAATTGATAATTATTAGCACAAGATTTAAAACCAACAATGATAATAATTATTATGGTTCAATTTTCATGCCAAACACCTAAATACTCCCAAAAGCGTTGCTGGCAGAATCTCCACCCCAGACCTCCTAATCGTCCGTGGCTCACTTCGTCCCCCTAGGCGCAAATTTTAATTGCCAATGGGTCGCCAAAGATTTTTATTTTGACAAGTGGGTCCCTGTTAGCCAAAGTTGAGAAACGCTGATCTATTCAACATCTTGGAACGCCACAAAGTCCTTTAAAATTATTTGACGAAATTAATGATGAGCACTTCAAAAATGTTTCGTAAGCCTATCTTTACCCATTCCTTCTTTAAATGAATGTAATAAATGAGGTAGAAGAAACTTTACTATAACCCTTATTTTTAGTCAAACTGTAACAAATGTATATTTGTAAAGAAATTTTAATTAAGACACTTAAAACTATAAATTGTGTTAGAATTTTCTACACAAAATATACTGAAATAAAAAGGATTCTTTATAAAAAGTTACATTCAGTGGTGTAAAGTTTGGGATAAATTCCAACTTCGTGATCCGATGTGTAACTTTGTGACTGCTTCGGTTCAGCTATCCTTTTCATTCCGCAGGATTAACATTTTCTTCCACGTTCAAGTATTCTAAGTGATCTAGAATTAACTATGCGAAATTTTTGTATTATATATATATAATAATAATAATAATAATAATAATAATAATAATAATAATAATAATCATAATAATTATAATAATAATTATAATCACTGAGAAATATTATTTTAAAGAAAATCAGAATTCAAAATAATTGTAATTAATTTAATATTAAAAATTTACAAAATACTATTCAAATTTAATTGAAAATTACTAATAATTGTAAATGATACAAAAATAAAAAATTGAAAATACAAATAAAATACGTTTTGCGTTTTATGTATCCCTTCGATTGTGCAAAATTTGATATTATTAAATAAAATGAGTAATTTAATTAAGTAATTTAAATAAATAATTTAAATAAATAATATAATTTATCGTTAGTATAGTCAACATTTTTGAGTTATTGAAAATTCATTGCTGAAATGACGCGACTGAAATCAGATTTAATTGGTTGCATTTATTTAATTAAATCCATGATAAAATTTTCATTGATTAGATTGAAATAAATTTTTAATTAAAAATAAACTTATTTACGTTTTTTCTGCAAATGACAATTTATCAATATATTTCGGTTAAGTTTTAAATAATTTATTAAGTATTTTCTGAAATAAATACAAATTCTTGTACTTTCAATCGGTTGTAAATTGATATTTATTAAAAAAACAGATGTGAAAATATTTAAAAAAAAACCGGTGCCAAATAAATTCCAAAGATATACGATTAGAGGTGCATAAATAATTTAGAAACCATTTGGAATTTATTTTTAAAAACAAATAATTGTTAATTTAACTTCAGATATTATTAAATTAATAAATAAATTTTCACAGTTGGCCACCAAAAATCGCCTTTGACAAAAATACAAAGTATGTGATTATTTGCATCTGTTGATTTTCATTTTTTTTTAATTTAGATTGTTAATACATCAGTCACGCCAATTTTCTTGATCCATAGCTGAAATGTCTGTTACAGAATATGCTTGATGAAAACACTCACAGTTGCTCAATTGCTGATAGATATTATGTATATAATGCCTTCGAATACAAATGTGTTTTCAATTTAAGAATGAAAATATTAACAGAAAAAAAAACAATATACACCAATTTTTCAATGATAGTGTAAAAAATGGCATCTGGTGAAGTTCTCAACTGTATTTTAAAAAAAAGAAAATGGATTTCTGTTAGAGAAAGCTGCATTTTTGTGGCGTATTACACGTATACTGGTAGACATAAATACATTATATCTTTTTGTCGTTAATTTGCTGGAGGAAAAGTCAAGTAATTTCGATAATTAAATTTTTGAATTTTTTAAAATTATTTAGTTGAGAAAATTAGTTGTATTCATGGAAAAATATTTCAATTTCTTTTGAGTCATGCAATTAAAACACTTTTAATATTTTTCAGGGTATTTTTGATAATAATAAAATTATTAAAATGATAGATTGCTACTGTTTTAAGATTGGGTTTTTTGGTGAAAAAGTAACTTTTTCGATTGTTTTTAATAAAATGAAGGGGTTTCATGAAGTGGAAACTTTTTAAAAAATCAGTTTTCAAACAATTTGTTGTCTGTTTTAATACTTTTCTCAATTTCATGTGAGCTTTTGCGGATTTATATCGAAAATGTTTTAGTCACCATATCAAGCTTATGAAGCATGAAATATTTTATACAAATTAGTTGATTGATTATGATTTCAGGAAATAATAAATTCTCTCTGAAGAGGGCATGTTTTATTTTGTTTTGTTTTAATATTCAAATACAGTTTTGGTTTGACTTCTTAAATTTAAATTTTAAATTTTCAATAATTACAAAATCAGAAATGATGTCATAAAAGCTTATGCTACTATGCTGTTATACTGTACAAAAATACAACATATAATAGACATCAGGGCCGTAACAACTCATTATTGCGCCCTGTGCGGTTCATATATCTGGCGCCCCTAAAACCCGAATTCAAATCAGCCTATTATAATAATTATAATATTCATGTTGAGATTGTTAACTATGTATTCATCTTCAGCTATTATAATAGGTAGTAATGCTCTTAAAATTCTGTTGCTAATTGAAAAAATGACAGGAACCCATTTTGTGGACTAACATTTTTCAAAATACCCACCTACTAAGGCACACTAATGGACCAGTCCAATCAGCAATGTTAAAGATAGGCTAGTAGTGTGTCGTATTTTTCGTGCAGGCCATTTGATAATTTCTTTATTTATATTTTGTTATTTTTTGGTAATATTAAAAAAATGTTAGATTCCAATTTTGCACCACTTTCAGATGTGCGCCCTGTGCGACTGCACCGCTCACACCACCCTTGTTACGGCCCTGATAGACATTATTTAAATATTATTTTCCCCAATAACAATAAATCATTGACATTTACAGGTACGGAAAAAATATATAAGTATCACTTGTAAAGTTTTGTATTCCAGTAAATGTAAATATTTTATTAAAGTTGCAATTTTTTAGCTTCAAAATTCAAATATTTATCTTACATACCGTATATACTCGTGTATAAGCCGAGAAATTTGGGGCAATTTTTTAAGCTAATTTTTAAGCTAACATGTCAAAAACAAGATTTTGTGATTATTTAAATAATTCGTCAGATTTTAGCTATTTTTTTTACCTCGGCTTATATACGGGTACTTGATTTTGGACAAAAAATTGACTATAAAAACTCACTTCGCCTTATACACGAGTATATACGGTAAATGTTTTTTCATTATTATATGTCGTATCCGTTAAGAGCGAATGACAATTATTACTAGCCTACTTTAAATGAACTTAATTTACAATATGAAATTCAAAAGTTTAATATTTACCGTGTCACTAACAGAAATAAAAATTCATAATTCAAATTTGTAAATTATGATAACAATATTTTCGTCAAGTAAAAGAACAATTTCATGACATGTTATAGAGAAACAAAGAGATAACAAAAATTCTATGACTTGTTCATTTTTATCCTAATTCTTCTTTCGAATTGATGTTTGAATGTTAAGCAAAATTTTATTGTTTTTGATTCCATAAAATTCCTAAAATAATTAAATTCATCATCTGCAGACAAGTAATCAATTCTCAAATCTCCACGTCTTATATAATTTCAATTTCAAAATCTTAACTACTCTGATATTTTTAAGAAACATCTTATTATTTGATGTTTGTATTAATGCTAAATTAAAATAAACCAAGTAATGGATGAGTGATAACATTTTATTAATTCAAAAAATATCCTCAAATTTAGACAAATGTGTTTTATTTTCACTGTAATATGCGAATATATAATTTTAATAAATTTAATTTTTATATAATTTTAATTTAAATAATTTTGAAAAAATTCAATCACTACAACATGATTACCAATTCACAATTAGATCGAATAATTACAAAAATTAATGCTGGCAAAATCAGAAATAATGTCATCAACAATTATATAACATTATATACATTATATTATCATTATACTCACACATAGATATATAGCAATGCAATAATCACTAAATCTTCAGTGGGTTCATCTGAGCTTTTTCTTTTTGTTCACTGTTGATTTGCTTTTTCATTTAGAATTTCGTATATCTTCATTTTCCTTTTCACTACAGATTATTGTTTTTTCTGTCTTCAAAAATTAAATGAAAGGAAATGCTTTTTTCATTAAATATCATTTTTTACAAATTGTTATGGGTCATATCTAATTTCTTGAAAAAGCGATGACGTTGTACACCCTTTTGAAATTTTATGTTGATTTAATTTCATTTATCCAATGTCAGATTCCAATTGATTTAACCCTTTGACCACTGTCGGGACATATATGTCTCAGTCAAATTTAAAAAAAATATAGATGCCTTATTCTCTGTGCTATTACAACCAACGCTTGTCCCACTCGTGTTTATAGTATTTTCGACTAGTTTCGTCTATACTCGTTAATATACGTTCTGCCAGCTAGCTAACGTAACATTTTATTGCATTCGTTGTCACAGTTTACAGCATGTGCTTTGTGAAATAGTGATTATAATACCTACATTATTGTTTATTTTGGGAAGTATTTATATCAAAAGGTAAGCACATTTATTTTTTTGTGTATATGTTTATATTTTTTTATAAAACTGCATGCAATAATAGTTTTTGCCTTACATTTAGTTAGTGTGACATATATGTCACGTTAGAAAACATTGTTGGGACATAGATGTCCCGCACTCAAATTTCAAATTTGCAGCATAGGAAAATTTAAAATCAACATTACACGTTTTAAACAAGCTATATAGCTGATTTCTATCGTTAAAGTTACAGAAATTTCATTTTTTAAAATTCGTCGTCAAAGGGTTAAAACTGTAAAATTATGATTATATCTGAAAAGTATAATAATAACTTCTCAAGCGAGTGTGACTCGCAAAAAGCCTAATTAATCCTCGAAATTGAAACATATCCTGAAATTGCCCATAAAATGATTTTGTCTCACTTGCTTTTGAGTACAATTTCATTTTTTAGATTAACTTAGCAAAAAAAACACGAAAAAATTAAAAAACAGTCAAAATGGCTCCGAAAAATATCCAAACATTAATATTTGCACATATAATGTGAGTACTTAAAGGATTTTAAAGGGTTTTGATTTTCCATTGGAACTTTCATACCTTTAATTTCATCAGAAGTTTCGGTTTTAAATGAGCTATTGAAATTAAATTGAGTTGTCATTGTGATCAAAGAGGTTAAAGGATAATTTTGTGGTGTAAAAGAAAATTAATTCACTCTTACATTATCTACCAACTATTTTATCTTTCAATGATATTATCTCTTTGGAAAAAATACCCAATGCTATATTGATAGTGAAATTCAATTATATTCAAAAAAATCGGCTGATCATTCCGATTGAGAATTCGGTGTTAATTTATTGATCAATTATGATCAGAATTTTGTTGATATAAATAAAGTTTCAATATTGTCAGATTTGAGTATCTGAATAGTGAGCACAATAAGACAAATTAAAACCTGCAGGCAAGATAATAAACTAAACATATTATAGTTGCTTTCTAATCTCATTTTTTTTGTTTGCTTACTTTAACTTTTATGCTTTTCATACAATAGATAACGGTTGGCAGTTCATGCGCGAATAAGGTTTTATGTCTTCATTGACAATAATTGGAAAAACACGGATTCCCAGCTTTTGGTTCACCAAGCTGGTATGTGGCGCCTTCAACCTACGCGCAACTGGTACTTACCCTGATGGCAATGCCTTGCTACAGTATACATTATACATATATAAATATAAAATATTTCATTTATATATTTTATCGCCCATTACATTACAATTATTTCTGCATTAATCAGTTATTTTTATGTACTAATATTGTAAACATATTGTAAACATACTGTAAACCTTTTATATTTATATATACATGCTTCATATATGCAGATAATGTATATAATAAGAGATCAAAAATAATCGCAAAATAAACACTGATAAGTTTATAAGTGTATTAATATAAGTACAAACTATAATAAATGATAAAAAAAAATGTTAAATTTCAAAGAGTTTATATTAATTAAAAAACAAATATATTCCTGAAAGTTGACGTCTTAGTTAATGCTCCAATTGTTTCAATTTTTTTACTTGATCCATATCGATCAGAGGAAAGGTAACGAGACATTATATAACACCAATATAAACGCAATGTTGACTTAAATTATATTTTCTCTTAAATATATATAACTGATAAAGCTGAGTAAATTAATTAATTTTTCAAAAATTAATTTAAAAATTTTAATTATTTGCATTTATTTTTTTTTAAATATTTCAATTTATTTCTTGTCAAAATTCACAGGAATTTTTAATAAAATACATTTTAAACTTCAAAATAAATTTAAAATGTAATAATCAAGTGAATATATATATATATATATATATATATATATATATATATATATATATATATATATATATATATATATATATATATATATATATATTATTTATTTATATTTAGTTACATGATATTTAAAGTGAAAATATAAATAATAATAATCATCCCGATATAATTATTATCCATCAAAACACATGATATGTAAATACCAAATTTCAATGGTAATATCTGCATTGTAATTACAGTTAGTTAGTTTTACATATATATTAAAAATGAATCTCAATTTTATAACCAGCATTTAAAGAAAATTTTAAAAATTATTATAGAAAATTAGAGAAATTCATTTACCATTAAAGTGATAGGCAGAACATTAAAACACTTAAAAGTGACTTTGAGAGTCTAAGCGGGCTAGAAACACTTAAAAATCAACAATCATCATCGAGAGATTTGATTCAATTTTGAATAGCAGTTAAATCCTGTCCACTTCTAGGGAGTCCTCATTAGACCTGTTACCTAAATAACTGTCCAACAATGGCCGTCATCAGTATTGAGGTTCGGGAGTAATTCGATATAATTAGTTTACAAGTTCATCGGACATAGACGGTTAATGAAAGTGGTTAATTAAATTCGAACTATAATTTGGTATTTGGGTATTATTTAATGACTTCAAAATTATCTAATTTTATATTATGATGAGGGAGATTCCATAGAAAGTTAGCACAGATTCATTTGATTATTTTATTAATTTCTTCGGTTGGGGTGATTCTTTATCAATTTGATTATGACTAGAAATTTCACTAATTAACATTATTTCTTTAATTAATTAAAACAAAATTTTTATTTTTAGTATTGTTTTTAAAATGTTCTTGTATAATATAAATGTATATAAAAATTTATAAAAAAAATTATAATATATAAAAAATTTTATAATTTTTTTAAATTGTAAAGTAAAATGTATGTTTTGACAGTAGGGCAAATCCATTTGGGTAAAACAAAATTTTAATTTTCTTCATACATCTTTAATAAATATTGTTTGATAATAAATTTACAGTATCTGTAAATAAAGAAAATCCCAAAAGTTGGCTGCTAGAACATATTAATATTTTAAAATATATTGAACCCCCTCGAATAGGTTAATTTTTGCAAATTCAGTAATTGTCTTAATAAAACCATTTTATCATTTCAAACTTTATCTTTAGTTGAAAATAAAAGTGTCTTTTTTACATATTATTTACTTTTTCTATTAATTACTTCAATAATATTTATAACTATAGGAAAAATATTTTTATCACTAAAATAGTGAAAATAAAATAATTACTAGGAAAAAATATTTTAAATAAAAATACTCTTAAGAATATAGAATAAAAATTAAATTAAAAAATTTTAAAAAACGGATTTTTTTGATTATAGAGTAAACCTCATCTGATTCGGGATTGATTTGGCGTTGACATTGAATGGATACGCGTTGAGTGATTATTTAGATTTTGAATAAGTGTAGAAAATGTACACATTTCCCAATGTTTATTGTTTTATTTTTTGATAAATTCATAAAGTGAAGTAGCATAGGTTCGACTGTTTCACTAATAAAAGTTTCTTTGCATCTTAAATACCTCCTAAAATGTTACCTAAACAATTATAGTGAGATATTTGATGCTATTTGTTTCCTAAGTTGGGTGGCGCAGAAGCGATGAAAGATTAATGAAAGTGAACAAACACCGGAATGCTACGAAAGAAGAATTAGATTTTATGAGCGGATGAGTTCTTTTTATTTTATTTAAATGTTCTAATAACCTGTAAATCAACGAATTCTAATATCCGTTACTATCTATTAGAATTACTGGCTAGGAAAAAATATTTTTTCTAAAACTTTCAAATATCTCCTGGATAAGTGGTGAAATGATGGTGAAACCATTCGAGAGTACCTAGCCAAGAAAATATGATAATTCAAAGTTTAAAAAAATTAAAACTATTATTAGTTTCAGTTGAATTCCTTTCAGAAACTCTCCGTATTTAACCCTACTACAAAACAATTTGATTAATAAAACAAAATTTAGAAAATATTATTTTTCTTTTTAAATAAAATTCTGAAATATTAATAACAAGAAGAAAAATAAAAAAAAAGTTAAAATGAATTTTAATCTAAAGACAATAATTATAAGTAGCAGAATCCGCAAGTTTGCAAATTCTGCCTTAATACCGCGTCAGTCCATTGAAAGTGTATATTAAGTGACCCACAAGTGGATAATACTCGTCAATTAAGTAACAGGTGTTTCGACTCGTGTAGAAAGTCCATTAGAGATGAAGATTTTCACATCGAGACTTTATTGTATAAATTTTCAATTAGCAACAACTTTTTTTTTGTTCTAAACGAAAAATGTGATAAACAACCGTGACTGACTGAGCACTGATATATTATCCATTGTTATGACGAGGACGAATTTCCTAGCTTTCTACCAAATATTACCATCTGAAATTTCTAATAAAATTGAACTGAAAAATAATCTCATTTTTGTTAAATTTGTTTTTAGTTTTATTTATGGAGCGTTCTGATGGCAAGGGAGCGTTTGGATCTCATGAGGTTTGTTTGATGAAATTCTTGAAGTTGTTTTTAGTGTCAAATCTACAATTATAAATCATAAATTCCTTAATAGAATGCATTACCTTACCGAGAATTTAATTAATTAATTAATTATATTAATTATAGGTATTTATGATTATTAATTTATTAACATATGTTTAGCAATTATTTTATTATTAAAATAACAAATATATTAAATCAGTACCATAAACTAATTATTTAATTTATTTAAATTAATTATTTTCTTTTGATATTTGACTTATTTTCATTATGTAATAGATTCTAATAATAATTGCTTATAATTTATAACAATTTCCAATTATCTTTTTATGTAAAATATTCTTAATTCTTTCGTTTATCCATACTGTAATGTACAGTCATATTCTTTTTTATTTCTAAGTAAGGGTACGTGACACGTCTGTCCATTTCGTTTAGCGTATGTCGCGCTTGAAAATGGAATAAAGAGACTATATAGCGATAATTTACCATAGTAAATTATCGCTAAACAAATATCGAATAATAAAAAAATCGATAAGAAGAATTAGAAATTCAAAGATAAGAAAAACAGCAAAACAGAATATTTACAGTCGGAAGTCCTGCCAAGTACCTATTAAAAAGCCATTCACAAGATTATTATAAAAGAAAAAGAAAACATATAACTCTACTAGTTAATATATCAGTACAATATTTTAGAAATCGGAAACTTCAAAGTTGAAGAAAGGTCGTGTGATAGATATATTTTTTGACGCTAAGCAAATTCATCCGAAAATTAATCGAATAAATTTCAAGCTCAAAATTATTCATCGAATCCTCCACCTCTATTATATAGATAAATTCGCTATTTGCGTTGGATCTTCACAGTCAATTGTTCTGCCAAATCCTGATATCATATCTATTGCAAAATACAGCACGCACCCCGATTGTCCCGCCACATTTTTTAACGGTGATTCTATCGGGTCCTTCAGATCTCTCTACACTTAATCATGAATCATATAAATACTACAATACAAATAAATAAGGATATACCAATGCTATAATACTAATAAAAATAAAATTAGTTAAGAATACATCAACGAACGTTACAGCACATGCATATACAGATTTGGCTCAAAGGTTTCTGTCGAAATTTCAACAACATATGAATAACAATAAGTTGTCAACCTCACAAATATTCACCATTGCGATTAATGGATCGTTGCCACCTTCCCCGTAGCTTGTTGATGCCTTCCCCGAAGAATTGTTGTGGCTTCAAATCTGCCAATTGTTGGATATCGTGTACCATATCAACTGAACGAGTGTCACCTTTTCCGTGTAATGCAAATTTCATTGGTCGGAAGAATTATTTTCAGAAAATGTGTAATCCGGAACGTATTTTTGGTTATTTCCTTACTTTATGATTCCTTCTGGTTCTGAGTTGATGGATTTTTATTTTTGACCACATTTCAAATATCTCAGAAATACGTTTCACTAGATAATTGTGATAATAATTATACAGTTCCTCTCGCTAAAAATGGCCATCTAGTAGATATTGTGAGTCATCATCAAAAAACCTTTAAAGTTCACTAAACAATCAAATTGGCACAATGCCAAATCAGAACAAAGAATTAAATTTTAAAACAGAGAAAACATGTAAAGTATCCAAATTTTTTATTTGAAGTCTCCTCCCCTCCCGAACACTTTACCAAATAAATATGAGTTATCACCGAAAATATTTCTAAGTCCATTAAACAAAGATACCTCAACCCTAATAGAAGCCATCAAATTTTACCAAGACTTTTATATATAAAATTGTAGAGAAAAGATTTCTAAGACTCTATTTTTTGCAACTTTTTCTTCAAAACACATCTTTATAATCAAAATAACGGTCAAAGATTTATTAATATATCCAAGGAAAATGGAAAAAACGTTTTAATTAATTATTGTTTGAAGAAGAAATTTCTGAGTCGCGGTAGATAGTAAAATATTTTCTTTTACTTTCTAGTTAAAGAAGGAAAAAACTAAATCAAAATCACAACATTCGACACAAAAATTTCGGGACATAGTAAATTGTTTTTATTAAATATTTAAATATTTTCTTTGGTATTTAGTTAAAAAATAAAAGAAATTGACATCATTATCATCATGAACATCATCATAATTAATGCACTTTATGTTTTCAGAATGAAATTAAATTTTTGCTTATAATGTTTTTTGCTTTTTTATTTTAAATGTTTTTACTTGTTTTAAATAATAAATGCTGCTACCAAGAAATCATCACTTTATACTAATAATTATAATAATAATAATATTAATTATAATAATATTTCACAAACTTTTCCATTTGTTAAAACACTAATTACATTGTAAAAATAAAGAACTTTATCTGTAGTTTCTGTTTATTTCACAATTTACATCAAAAAAATTCAAGCCTACATCTTCAAGCTTGCCTAAAATTTTATTAGTTCTTTATTCTTTTTGATGGGAATTATTTTTTCAAATTTTCAAATTATTCAATCTAAATAAAATTTAATATTAATTTAAATTTAATTTTTTTAAAAAAATATATCAAAAAGTAGTTTTAATCATCAGAAAGTCAAAAAATAAATCACGTTCTTACTGAAATGATAAATTTTCATTGTAATTTGACCTCCCACAATATTCTTCAGTTGCTGAAGTGTCTATGTGAGATTTCTGACATGCAAGCCTTACCATTCAGGTGATAAGCGTATTAGGATCTCTCAGCATGGCCGGAACTAATTGAAATATACGCCTCGTAAATTTGAGTAATTGGTCAAGTAATAGGAGTGTCTCTTGGGCATTTCTATTAAGATTCATTCATTATTTTTTTTAGATGGAAATATTTTGAAAAAATTGCATCGTTTATAAAGCATAAATATTGCATAATACACTCTTTTTAAACAGGAATTTTTAAAAGAAAATTTTTTAAAATTAAAATAAAATTTTACGTAGTGAATGACAAAGTAAACTAACGCACAGAGTAATAAGTCTCATTTTAACCCTTTGAGTCACGGAATATTTTTTTCTTAAACGAGTTATTTTACTAACCAGATATTATATTAGCAATAAAGATTAAAGGAAAAATATCACTTACCTATTTTCAGAGTTATGGCTAAAAAGAAATTGGTATATAATATACTATATATAATGCCGGCGGTATTTTATAGTGGGATAATTTGTCTCAACATTGCATTATAAATTAACGATAGATTGAAAAAAACTGAATTTCATTAGTTAAATGTGTATTTATAAAAATATTAAAGAAATACAAGAAGTAAAGGGAAAAAATAATTTAAATTAAAAATGAAATTATGGCAGAACTTCACGATTCTCTCAAAATTTATTGTAATATCAACAGGTAAAACAAGCATTATCACGGATACGTCACTACTGATGCAAGAGAAATGGTAACTTATACGAACTTGTTGACGGGCTAAAGTGAGATGAAATACAAGAATTGACCGATTGGCTATTAGATTCCTATTGTAAACCAAATCTGAAATGTTCGTGTTTTAATCTGCTAATGAATCGTATTAAATAAGAGGATTTAAAAAAAGGATTAAATTAGAACAGTGAGATTTTAATAAATTGCTATTTATAGTACCGTATTTTTCGGACCATAAAGCGCATCATGTTATAAGGCGCAATATCATTGATCGACTGCTAACGGTTTACTTTCATACATAAGGCGCACACATTAAATGACACAAAACTCCGATAAGTCAAACTTACTGCACACTGCATTATAAGGCGAACTGACGATTTTTGAGAAAATGAAAGCATTTTAAGTGTGCCTTATGGTCCGAAAAATACGGTATTAATTGAACGATCTATGAATGTTATTGCAAATTCATTTAATTGGGGAGATAAATAACATGGTAAAAGTAAGCTGTAATCAAAAGTACAGAAAAATATTTTGATTTACAGTATTCATAGTACTAAAACATGCAAAATATGTACATTCTTTTAATGAACATGAAACCATTTGAACAAATAACATTTTCAATAGGATTTTATTTTCATATAAAGGCTTCAAAATGATTAATGAAATCTTTCTTAACGAAATTTATTAAACTCTTTACCAAAAACTAGCATTCATTCGTACAAATTATACATTTAGTATTCAATGACCTAGTAAATAAATCCCTTTATTTTCTTGCACTTTAACACAGCCTATTTCCTTCAAATATCATTACCAAACCACCTTGAAGGATGATAATGAGACAAAGAAACTTTAATTCTTATATTTTATTATTTTCTGCACGAATTGGTCGGTTACTGTATGAACATTGCGTATCAGTACACGTCCTTTCTACAATATAAATTATCTTAGTTCATCTGATTACCTTACAATAGATGAAAATATTTATTTTTGAGATAACCAAAAAAATGTCAACAATGATAAAACCTGTATTGAAAATTTATGGTTATTAAAACAAAAAACTCCAATATTTTTAATTAAATTTCGATTAATAATTACTTACAATTACAATTATTATTATTATTATTATTATTATTATTATTATTATTATTTTTATTATTACTATTATTATTATTATTATTATTATTATTATTATTATTATTATTATTATTATTATTATTATTATTATTCTTATTCTTATTCTTCTTATTATTATTATTATTATTATTATTATTATTATTATTATTATTATTATTATTATTATTATTATTATTATTATTATTATTATTATTATTATTATTATTATTATTATTATTATTATTATTATTATTATTATTATTATTATTATTATTAATATTATATTATTATTATTATTATTATTATTATTATTATTATTATTATTATTATTATTATTATTAATATTAAGTGATGATTTCTTGGTAGCAGCATTTATTATTTTAAACAATAAAATGATAATTTAAGCCTTTTGCTGCAAATAATATATTTATCGACTATAAGATAGTCCTTGTCAATCTCCTGGAATTTAGCAATGTTTTTCCCCAAAATACCTTTCAATCTTTCTTTAATTTCATTTCTCTTAATTCTCATTGGTTGTAAATATAATATATACTTTTGTTTTATGAATTTTTTTATTAAAAACTTTTAAAATTTTATTGAAAATTAAAGTTAAAAATAAAATAAAATAAATACCATTTAAAATTCCAAAATGACACAAACTAAAAATTTTTAAATATTTTTATACAGCTTCTATAATTAGCTTCTAGAGAAATAGATGAAACAGCCATCCTCAATTTTAAAACAGCTCTTTGTTGCATTGCGTACCAGATCAAATGAAGCAATACAATACCTCATGAAAATGAAAATAGCGAAAGAAAGCTCCCAGTATGAACACAGATAAACTCTTTTAACCAATTCCTGATGCAGAATTAGATTCAACACTCTCAAAGGTCTGTCACAAAATCATGGAAATAGTTGAGAAGGAAAGAAGAAAACCATATCTCTCAAACCTAACGAAAGACGAACAAGCAATATTAAAATCCCTTAAAAAGAAACCATATGTTTACTTACCAAGTGACAAGGGGGGAGAATTTTGCAATATAGAGAAGAATCGTTACTGTGAAGCTGGTTACGAACACCTCGGCAACATCGAAACGTACAAGAAAGTTATCCGCATGTCACCAAACACCATCGAAATGAAGATCAGCAAAGTATGGAAAGCTATAGCTTTGGAAATGAAGCTCAACAACAGAATAACCAGCAGGTTCGTCACAAAAAATTCTGATCTTCCCAACTCCTACCACCTTATTAAAACTCACAAAGTGGGTCCTGCTATCAAAATTAGACCTATAGTGTCCAACAAAAATGGACCAACAACTAAAACAATTTGGGTCCTTACAAAGATCTTGAAACCTTTATTGGACACGATACCACACCATCTTCAAAGCAGCGACTGCCTCATGACAAGATTAAATAATAACATAACTTTTCATAGGGAATTCAAATACCCATTCAGTCTTGATGTCGTAGAGAAAGCAACTTGTTAATAAAGGAAATGAATATCGAGAATATCACCAAATTACTTACTGTTATCCTCGAGAACTACTATTTTACCTTTGAGCAAAATATCTATAAACAGGTTAAAGGTCTGCCTATGGGTTCTAGCATATCAGGACTGCTAGCAATCATCTTTATGGATAACCTCGAACAACAGACACTGAGGACCATACAACCCATCGGTTTCTATGCAAGATATTTAGATGATATCTTCATCACGACCAAAAGCAGAAAAGAAGCGGAGGAAATATTTCATACATTCAATGCGACTCATCAAGATATTAAGTTCGAAATCGAATATCCGGAAGAAGATGGATCCCTCAATTTATTGGATTTGAGAATCAAAATAGAAGAAAATACTCCAACATACGGGTTCTACAAAAAACCAGCTCGCAAAGAAATATTTATGAACCAAAGATAAGCGCTTCCATACTTACAGAAAGTACATGTCATAAGAAACGAGAAAGTAGAATAGCAGATCGATGCACGGAAAAAACGAAAACTTTAAAGAACAATTAAATTTCAATAAAATCCTACACCGAAACGGATACCAAGGTGAGGACATTGAAAGAATGAATTCTACCCCAAGAAGATCTAGGGAATTAACACAAAAGAATCAGAAATATTTCTACCTGAATATCCCATTCATCAGCGACACACTCGACTTCAAGATCCTGAAAGAACTTAAACGTACCGGTCTTCCAATTCGGATAGCACATACATATTGGACATTGAGAAGGGCTCTGGCAGGCAAGATAAATTGCAAAAACAATTGCACAATGAAAAACTGCCAGACACCGAAAGATGTGCTTTAGAAAAAACATCGTCTATTGCATCACGTGCAATGTATGCAATGAAATTTACATTGGAAGTACACTCAGGACCTTGCACCAAAGAGTTAAAGAACACCTAGATCCCGGTGGAACATCCTCGTTGGGCAGACATCTCCGGCAGTGTCAGCCAACATAGGAAAGAAAAATTATTTTAATAGAAATCATAGCTAATGGAAACATCCAAAAGAAAAATGTCAGATTCAAAGAAGCAATTCTCATCATAAACAGACAGCCAAAGATCAACATTAAAGAAGAAATCAATGAAATCATGAATTTGATCTGTTGTCATTGAGAATAACTGACAATATATAAAGAAATTAAAAAAAATATAATAAATTAAAAAGTAATAATTAAAATAATATAGAAAATTTTAAAAAATAGGATTTAAAAATCAGAATTGACACATTTATTGAAATATTTAAATAGCATATATAAGTAGTTATTGGAGGCTTTATTTAAAATATTTTCAAATATTTTATTAGGCTTCTAGAAGCTAATTATAGAAGCTGTATAAAAAAATTTAAAATTTTTTAGCTTGTGTCATTTTGGAATTTTAAATGGTATTTATTTTATTTTATTTTTAACTTTAATTTTCAGTAAAATTTTAAAAGTTTTTAATAAAAAAATTCATAAAACAAAAGTATATATTATATTTACAACCAATGAGAATTAAGAAAAATGAAATTAAAGAAAGATTGAAAGATATTTTTGGGAAGAACATTGCTAAATTTCAGGAGATTGACAAGGACTATCCTATAGTCGAAACTATTTTCATTAAATACATTATTCGCAGCAAAACGCTTAAATTATCATTTTATTATTATTATTATTATTATTATTATTATTATTATTATTATTATTATTATTATTATTATTATTATTATTATTATTATTATTATTATTATTATTATTATTATTATTATTATTATTATTATATAATGATGATATATGCATCTTTAACTATTTATTATATATTTATTAAATATTATTATTATAAATAAATATATAATAAATAGTTAGGTTTTTTCACAATGTTTATTGAATAAAAATTTTATACCTAAAATAGGTCTCATTCAAATACAAAATTAAGCTGATATTTTAGATTACATTTTTCTTTTTTAGCTTCTCTTCTTATTGATTTTATACACTCCTACAATGAAATAAGTATTTAACAAATATATATTTATTATTATTATTATTATTTTTATTATTATTTCACCATGACAATACTGTTGCACTACGAAATAAAAAATTTAATTTAAAACAAATTAATTTGATTCTTTTTAATTGAAGTCACATGCAACATCATTATATTTGTTTTATTTGTTTTAATCGTTGATTAATAGCGCCTATTTCTCTGGGTCGTGCTGAAAACAAGCTTTTTATTTTCATGTAAATAATAATTTTTTAATTTGTAAAAATGAATTTTGGTATTTAAAGCGGGAGTTTTTTATCTGACACTATCATTTTGTTAGCACTGTTTAGCCAGCTCGCAAAAACTGATCATCTAATTGCGTGCGATGTCAAATTAATTGCGACATAACCGTAGCATGAAATTTTGTGAGGATATAAATACTATTCCAAATGGCGTTGGGAGGTGTTCGGTGGAAATGATATCAGGTTTATGATCTTGATGGAATGGATGATCGCGTGTAAATGACTCCGAAGAGCAATGATGTATTGGTTGATGGTAATCTGTTGAAGTTCGCAAATAAAATATATACGAAAAGTGTGAGGCGATGAAATTAAGAAAAGCAAATTAATAATGGGATAAATTTCGTTTAAATTAATAAAATAAAATTTTTATGTAAAATTTTTATTTTTTGTTAATTTAGAAAAATATATAGAAACTCTTTTGATATTTTTTAGGCAACTTCTCTTTATTTGCAATAGAAATTTTTGGCCAAATTAAATTAATAAGGTGCCTGTACTCGCTTACACTTGTGTATATGACGTACTGGGAATCTTTTTAAGCGTTTTCATGTCAATGCAATACCAAGATGTTGTTTGAAGTTTAAACATCTAACAAATGTCGTTTGAGCAGTATTTTCACTTTTATATACTTTTATACTAAATGTAAAATTGGTTGTTATTATAAGTAGAATATAAATAACCGTGCTTTGTTTGCTATAAATTTAAACTTTCATAGAAATTGGTCAAGGATTTATTAAGAAATTTAATAAGACTCATTGAATTTCAATAAGTTACTGACAAACTAGTCAGTAAACTAACTCAGTAAGTGTTTTGATATTACTATTCGTATCACGTAATGGTTATTTTATATTTATGTTTGGACTAGTAATTCATGTAATAAATTTCAATTAACAATCAGAAAATCCCAAATAAACAAAAATGGACAAAAGTCAAATTCTGTGGGTCCGGGCCTTTTTCAGAAAATTTTATAATGATTGAAAATATTGAAAAGGCTAAATTGTCAAATATTACACAGCAATTGACTATTGTTTGCAAAATAAATATAAGTTGTGTAATTAGTTACAAGATAATTTTTATTGGAATTTTTATTACATAACTTTATTATATTTTACCGGTAAAATCAATAAAATTTCAAATAATTTATTTAATGGGGACCCATTAATATTTTTCAAATTTCTATGAACGCCCCGAAGATAAGTGCACAAATTGATCAATGTCTTGCATGAATGTAAATGATGGTAAATTATTCTGAATATGTAGGTCCCCCAGGACTCTTTAAAATCATTAAAGCTATGTTCGACGAAAATATTCGGAAGTTCTATTATCAGGATTTTTTTACGTTTTATAAATCAAGTTTCTTTTTTTCCAAAATGGCAACTGAAAAATTTCGATAAAGAAATTTTTAGAGTTACTTCTTACAAAATACAATTGTTTAGAAAATGAATTTTCCGAAATATTTGCCGCTTTTATGTTATTGTTTACGCTTCCGGTAAAAAAGGCTAGTGTTGAACGGTCATTTAATAAATTATATATAATAAAAGAATACAAAAGAAATTACTGACTGCACCAAGCTTCGTGATCCATCCAAACGCAGAGGCGCGGAAATTTTTTTTAATAAATTGAATGAATAATAATTAGAATATAAATAATAATAAATAATAATATATTTTAAAAATAAAAAATTATTATTATTATCTACTAGTAAAAATGAGACCGACATTAGTAATTACAGCAAGAAAAGGCCAAAAGTGAATTGTGCAATTGAGCCCAAACCCTCTATCTTCACCACTGTATACATATGCAATAATACCATGTTTCACATATCATCTGCCAAGAAGCTTAGATATGATAAAACCAATTTTCGACAGATATATAATTCATTTTTTCTTCCCTTTTCATTGGAAATATAGTAATTGGTGTAAAGAATAATGTAAAATATCTACCATATACTAATATAGACGCTTGGTTCCGACAATTCAGATTGAGAAGCCAGGGTTATGTTATACATACATTCCTATTATGACCATGTTACGTTTACCTATATCATCCAAGTAGTTTTGTTAGGAATCTATCCTTTTAATTAAACGAGATATGGATGTGTTTGGAACCATTTGAGACTAATAATATCCAGTTAATAGTTGTAGAATCATTGGTGACAATAATATGTTAATTTTATATCTATTTTCAAAGACCTTTGTACCACCTGTTTATTCATAACCTAATACCGTTAAAAATTCATTATTCCACAATAGTTTTAAGCTTCATACACTTGTAACCTTCATACAATCTCAACTTTACATCTAAGTAAGGATGCTTGATTTCTATCTTAGTAATTTTTAAATAGAAATTCCACAGAGAGAAACTGCAAATTTCATTACACCAAAGAATATTTTCTGTTTTAAACAAGCTAACATGTTTTGGGATATTATTAATCGGTCGATGGGAATCAGCTCTTAATCTGGCTCCTTGTGTTCAATAATTAAGCAAATAAAACTGAATACTCTTGGCAATTTCACAATTGGTTTTGATAGGGTAGACATCCAATGGACTTATCCTTTTTACTATCACCACACAATCTAGTTTGAAGAAAGAATTGGTTTCACTTCGTCTCTAGTTTTTTTTTAATTCAATTCAACTTTTCACTTTTTCTTGAGTCCACCAATTGACCTTTAAACTTTATTCGTTTTCCTATATAAACGAATCTCCTATTAATTATCTATTTAAGCTGGGGCTGTCCAAATTGCTGCCCATACAATATTGCGTTTAACTTTCCTCAATAATTTATCATTGAAATAGGCTGATGTCTCGCTTTGTAAAATGTTTATTCAAATTTTTTTTTTCCCAATTTAATTTAGCTGACGTTCGGATAGATTTATGGAATTGCCCTAAAAATCAATTAATTAATTTTTTATTCTTGACCTTTCTAGGAATATTTTTTAGGAAATTATTTTATACGTCTCCAAAATTTCATTTACTTTTCTCCTCTGAAAAATATTGATTTTTACTTTTTTCGAATTTTTAATTGATTTTTAATTGATTTTGGTAATTTATAATTTCCATTTGTTATTTCAAACATTTTATGTATCCACACACATTTAATTAATTAATTATTATTTTCCATTTATTATTTTCTCAGTTTTTCTGTTAGTAATTATTTTATTTTATTTATTTTTTCTTTAATATATCATAATTCATAATAATTCTGATAAAAGAGAAATTTTTTTAAAAAAAAAGAATTTATTAAAATTTTTCAAAATTCAATAAATTTTTAGAAATTTACGAGGTTTATTGAATTCCTATGCATTATGATTTATCTAAAACTTAAATATAAAATTTATGTGACAAAACATTAATTTTAATAAATAATTGAATAATTCTCAAATCATTTTATTTACTGTCAATTCTAATGATATAGGGACATTGATAATCTCGTTTTATAGGAGAGATTTGCCACAATAAGCATCATGATTTTCATGCGTAAAACGCATTTAGGGATTAAGGTACTTTAATTGAAAGTTGATGTCAAATTTATGATTTTTATCTGATAGTAAATAGTGATTTATAATGCGGCAGATAAAAACAAAAAAACTAATTTCATCATTGTTTCAATCACTATGGTAAAGTTTGCTACCATCATTGTAATTATTCGAATGCCCGCGGGACCAGGTGCAAATGGGGAAACTTGTGCATTAAACCCAGGATTATCTAGATGAGTCGAGTTTCCATTTGAAAGTGACCATGACACGTTATCACATCAATGACAATTGAATTAAAAAAAATTTCAATTATCGATTAAAAAACTTTAATTTTATATTTTATTGGAAAAATAAAAAAATGAGACCTTTATTTTATAAATCTATTAAAAAAAATAATCTGCTTACCTTAGATCACATCATATTTATATTCTTTATCTTGATTTCTTTTCATGTCGACTATCAATTTATATTTTGTTTTATTATATAACACGAATTTTCGACACTGAAAAGACAGCGCCAAAATTTGTGTTAAATATAATTTATATATTAAAGGAAATGAAATGAAAAAAATTGAAGAAAAAATATCTGTGATGAGGAAAATACAAGATTTTACTGATAGTAGCATTTATTGAGTATGCAATTCTCATGAAAAGGTCCAAGTTTATGGTAAACGGATAGAATCGAGAATTTAGAATAACTCAATTATCCAATTTGCAAAGCTTTTAGAAATTGAAATATTTGCATTATCGGTTTATTTAATGAATGAAACGATGAAAGAATTTCTAATTGGATCTCAGAAATGCCCAGGTTTTGCCAAATTTGATTTGGAAGGGAAGAATCAAACTGATGCAGTAAGTCATAATCATCCAGGAAGTGTTGAGAAAGTTGCAGTAGCTGAAGCAAAACAAACAATGAAACATACGGAAGAAATGAGTTTTGATAAAATAAATCAAATTTCAGTTGAATTTGCATCGAGTTTACCGAATGATGGAAATGCTCAATTGCTTTCGAACGAAACTGGTTATGGAATTCCTAGTCTGAAAGATCTCTTTTATTATTCAGAAAATTATTCTAAAAGTCCAAGAAAATTTTGTACATTTGGTTTCATCTATAACCAATATATATAACCAATTACAAACTGTAAACAAGTTCCATCCTGATTAATTTCCGCAAATAAAATAGATTTTCCAAAGATCTCCCAAAAACATTTTGATTTGAAATTAAATAGTAAGCTATCAACTTTGTTTAAATATGTCAAATATATATTCTAAATATTTATTAAACATGGGGCTTTATAATAACAATAATAATAATAATAATAATTATAATAATAATAATAATAATAATAATAATAATAATAATAATAATAATAATAATAATAATAATACTAATAATAATAATAATACTAATAATAATAATAATAATAATAATAATAATAATAATAATAATAATAATAATAATAATAATAATAATAAATAATAATAATAATAATAATAATAATAATAATAATAATAATAATATTAATAATAATAATAATAATAATAATAATAATAATAATAATACTAATAATAATAATAATAATACTAATAATAATAATAATAATAATAATAATAATAATAATAATAATAATAATAATAATAATAATAATAATAATAATAATAATAATAATAATAATAATAATAATAATAAATCAATCAGAATCAATCCATAATAAAATCGATAATTTATTGCTTCATTGAGCATATCGAAACAGTTGCCGTTAACCACTCAAAATTAGTTGCTGTGATAAATCTGACCAATATATCTAATATTTCTGATAAAACTGCCTCGGTTACTGACATAAACTCCCTTCCATACGCAAGCACCCGAATGAGAGATACGGTGTCAACTCCATTTTATCAATAATGAAACTTAATAAAAATACGATTACAATCACTGAATCCTCTCCACACTCGCCTTGCCGTTTCACAGCTCCCTATCTGCAGCTAGAATGGGCATGACGTGATGATGGTTGAGGTGATAAAACGCGACTGCTGGGTGACACTGTATTCAATGATAGATCAAACAAATGTTTGTGAATATTTAACAGTTAATAATTGGTAAATTATCTTCAAACTTTTAATTGACAAGTAAACACAAACATATTCGATGTCTAGACCTACACAGACAAGGCTAATGCTTCATTTCAATTAGAAGACCAAACATTTTTGTCAATTCAACTTCCTCATGTAATCAAAATAGTTGTCAAAGCATTTCTTTAGTAAATAAAAATTGTAATTTTAAAATAATTTTTCAAATAACGAAATAATATTTTGAGTAGAAATAATGTAAATGAATAATATTTTAATTGGTGATATTTATATTTTGTATTTATTATACACTTTGATTATCAAGTGAAATAACAATTCCAAGATTTTATGTTGAAATATTATTAATAATATTATTATTATTATTATTATTATTATTATTATTATTATTATTATTATTATTATTATTATTATTATTATTATTAATATTATTATTATTATTATTATTATTATTATTATTATTATTATTATTATTATTATTATTATTATTATTATTATTATTATTATTATTATTATTATTATTATTATTATTATTATTATTATTATTATTATTAATATTATTATTATTATTATTATTATTATTATTATTATTATTATTATTATTATTATTATTATTATTATTATTATTATTATTATTATTATTATTAATATTATTATTATTATTATTATTATTATTATTATTATTATTATTATTATTATTGTTCTGATGTAGAAGCGCGTTGAATAGTAAGCAAATATATCATAATTTCACATTGCATTTATAAACAATATATAATATTTTTACTGAGATATGAATTGAAAGCGTTTTTTGTTTATATAAATGGTGGATTACCCCCATTAAATTATATGTTTACAAATATTGTCACTTTTATGGTGGAAATGTCGTTTATTGAATAAGAAGGTTATCGTTTGATTTGTCGGGGGGGAATTAGGGATTATTAAATTTCATCATTGAATAGTTAACGTGTCTGAAAATCGGTTTATTATTTTTTACAATTTTAATTTTTTTCCATTTATGATTTGTTTAGAGAAAAATCTTAATTTTGATTTGCAATGCTGGTGTAAAATCACGGTAAATCTACTCCATGGGTAATAAAATAGTGCCAACGGGATCTGTATACACATCCGAATAACTACCAATATAAATTGATTCCAGGCGCCCGCAATCTGACGCCAATGAGCTTGAAATTCTGCAGATGGTTGAATGTGAATCAAACATGATGATAGTTGTTCGTCGTCAAGAATCGTAGCTGTTACGTCTGTTAATTTTATAGTTAATTAGTGACATTTCGACGTGGTTATTATGATCTCCCATCGAAGACATTTTTCACAACTATATTTCTTTATATAAATAATTAATGGTGCGTTTTCAAATTCCTTAAATTCAAAATTAAATGTCTTTAACGTGAAAAATACATCAATTTTGATCCAGTTCTTCAAAAGAAATAATTTGTTTTATTGCTTGAATGTAACACAAACCTCATATCAACCTTTTTCAAAGTAAGCCTCCTTCCAAACTATCTGCTAAAAGAATCGCAATAAAACTAATGCAAAAACATTATCTATTATTGACTTCGATATGTTTCCAGTTTATTTTCCTTTCTCCACATTGTTTTCTAGTCTTTCTAAAAGAGAATAGATTTTCTTTGGCAGAAATTTAACTTCCTCCGGTCGGATCATGAGAACATTGTAATAATAAATGAAATTATAATGCAAGTCGCTTTGCTCGATTTGTATTGTAAAGGGCACTTAGAAAAGAAATTTAAGCGTCAATTAAATTCAAAAAGGAGTGAAATTTCATTGTAATAACCTTTAAAATTTATTCAACCGTAAAATTATTAAGAATAAATTCATAAGAATTAAAAAACTGTTCATGAAAAAATAATAATTTTTTTTTAAATTTTCATCTCGAAAAATAATAAAAATAATCTCACAGAAAGGTGAGAATAAATTTTCCACTAAATCTGTGATTCTTGATCGCACGCTCCAGTGAATGCCTTATCGTGTATCAAGTTCATTACGATTCAATTAAAAACCGACAGTTATGGTGAAAAAGAAGATTAGAGAGAAAACTAGAGTGCATACTTGATTTCATTAGAAAGCTACTTTAAGCATATCAAATGTCGAGAAAAAAAACGAAGAAATTTGTAGGGTCTAAATTTCACGGTTTTCGTGTAGTGAAAACTGAAAAGAGAAAAAAAAACTTTTTACAAATCATCGTTTTCTACTATTGAATTTTCCATGACAGAGAAAAAAATATTAATCAATATATTTCACAAAAATATCGATAAAAGAAAAATCAAATCAACTTTGTTTGCTTCTTGAATATTTTAGTGCGACCTTCGATGCCATTATTGAAAAACCGCTGTGAATATCAAAAAATTTGTTGACAAAATCGGTTTGTATCTTCTCTCAGAGAACGTAAATAAGTAATGATTCTTCTTCTAATATTCAATTAATTTATTTTCGTTGTTAACATTGTGGTAATAGATTAAAAATTTTTTTTGTAAATGTTTGCTTTGTTGGTGTCCTCTAGATGTGTATCGCTGTTGGTAAAATCTGTATCATGTTTCTGACACTGGGTCTCACTATCATCATCAGTCACCATTGTTGTTCCGTTTCAAGCTGCGATCAGGTTTCATTTAAACAAACATGTCTTCCTCGAAGTTTAGACTTTTAGGCTCTCAAATGTTTTGCTAGAGATTTAATGACATTATTTGAGTACTATGCACTGACCAAATCGTATCAATAAATGCTTTTATTATAATAACAACATAATTAATGATAGTTTCATCTCGACAGTGTTTGTTTTAATTGCCGGCTAACATGAGATTTTGTCATGTGCTAAGTGAAAAATCAATATTAATCGATATTTTTGACATTTGAGGTGCATTAATTAAACATTTAAAAAAAATAATCATTTTCTAATTTAATTAGAACCCCCAGAACACTTGCCGTGTCAGGTTGTTCAACTTTACTCAAGGTGATAAAAACAGAATTTTAATCAATTTAAAAATAATTATCTATTAAAAGTAAATAAATTAATTTCGAATATAAATATTTTAATTGCAGTAATAAAATTTATCAAAATTAAATCAATTTTTTAAAATTAAAATATTGATTAATATTATTTATTTAAAATTTAATTATTTTTACAAACGTATTACATTTATAACTATTTAAAACAATCGAATAAATTAAGCAATATTAAATTTGGGAAAGTTGATGTTCAGATAACATTGAAAATAAAAATGCCATGTTATTGATTAAAAATAAAAGTTATTGTAAAATATTAATTTAACAAACCGGTTTAAAAATCTGATAAATATTATATGCTGATATAATTTTATCATAAAATTAATCAAATGGAACGGATTCATTTCGATAAAAAATTACAAATAAATATCACAATATAAATAAAAATTTCCATGAATTATTGAAGTCCCTCTAACATTGAAAAGAAATAAGAAAATTAAAATCTTAATTGTCTGAAAAAATTTTGTCATTTTTTAATAAAATATATAATTCATTTTTTAAATTAAAAATTGAAAGATAAATTTGCGCCTAGAGAGATAGTTTGAATATTAAAATTAATAAATTGAATTTAAAAATTACCGCGCCAGCCCCATAGGGCGGTGGCTTGCGTTGGTGGTGATTGAATTTGATATTTGTATTTTCAAAAAATAAATTTTACTCGAAAAAGTATTTTTCAAAAGTTGTAGATGTATATACTAATTTGAATTTTGGTTTTGGCGGGTCGAAAGATTCAATGTTATGAAAATAAAGTGCTTAGAAATTGCATCTAAGCATTTAGGATTTTTAGATTTTCCGGTTGGGAGAATTGATAAATTTTGCGAGTTGGAAAATTTGGGAAATTTATTTTTGGGATTTTTCAGTTTTAGGAAATTTTTGAATTGGGCAAGTAATTTTTTCCTGAAAAAAAATTATTTTGAATTGACCTACATAATTTTCAAAAATTTTCTAATTATTATGAGTTGACCTACATTTTTATTTGTTATGTTCCTATTCACTGTCTTTTCATGTGTTAAAGAATTCGAATTTAATTCTATAATATAAGTTTGTTTATGTTTCATAATATACCGATGAATTTATATTATGTCATGACCTACATATAATTTAGAAACAATGGAGCTAATTTCCGTGGCAACCATGCATATATATACAGTTTGCAAAAATAGATACGCAAAATAATATTACTTTTATCGAATCCTATCTGGTTTTATATGGCAATTCTAAAAAATAAATAATTCAAATACTTAATCTTGGTCAATTCACAAAACCTGCCAAATGTACTTGCAAAATATGTAGTGATTATATTCAATAAAATTTATGGCAGATTGGAGAGTAAAAAGGTTTACTTTATATTTTTCAGTTTAGGTTTAAAAGTTATGAAGTACAAGAACATCCTGGTTAAGACGATGTAGTTTACTAGTTTATGAAGGTAAATCTTCATGTCTTATATATTCATTTTATTTTGTCAAAAGTGTCTTACACAATCCTTATTTCAAAATAATTTGTAAAATCATTATTTTTTGTTTATCTTTTAATTTTCTTTTAAAATTTCATCTACTTTCATTCCATTTCTAAAGTTTTGTCACTTCTTTTTATTAATACTTGAAAAGGAGAACTTAAGATTTGAGTAACTCGAAGAAAGATTTTATCTATAGTCGTAATGGAAATTAATTTATTTGAAGAATCAAAAACTAAACATTTTGAAAAGGCTTTAAAGTGTAAAATAATATCAAAAGTGAATAGACGGTAATGTATATGGATACCAATTTTCGAAAAACCATGAGTGATAATAATTCATGTGCAGTTCAATAAAAAAAGATAACAGAAGAAAAGATCTCAATCGTAACAAACTAAATCTAAAAAAAACAAAACAGCAAGATAATGGTATTTTATTTTTCTAAACAATAATAATAATAATAATAATAATAATTATTATTATTATTATTGTTATTATTATTATTATTATTATTATTATTATTATTATTATTATTATTATTATTATTATTATTATTATTATTATTATTATTATTATTATTATTATTATTATTATTATTATTATTATTATTATTATTATTATTATTATTATTATTATTATTATTATTATTATTATTATTATTATTATTATTATTATTATTATTATTATTATTATTATTATTATTATTATTATTATTATTATTATTATTATTATTATTATTATTATTATTATTATTATATTTATTATTATTATTATCGTTTATTATTAATATTTGCTTCAATCCATTTGATTCAAATTTTCTTTTTATCAGGCTTTCAAAATATTAAAATTGAATTTTTTAATAAATTCAAGTTCTAAAATTACTTATAATAACAATTAAAACAAAAAAATTAATTTAAAAAATAAAGAAAATATTAATTTTTTTAGAAGATCTGACCGGATAATAGTGACAGATTTAGATGTTTATACAACATTTTCTGCAATCAATGTCATTTCCATCGGAAAATGGAAACCGTGTGCAACAAGTTTATCACGAAAACAATATTATTAATTAATAATTACAATTAATTAATTACGATTGTATCTACGATGTTTGAGTTGCGGAGAGAGTCTGATTATGATTTCGGCTGGAAGAGGTTGTGATTTATCCAAAACGATTCGAAAGAACAGACCCTTGTCAATGGAATGTATCTTTCGATTTAATTTTTTATTCATCAGGTAAATTTTATTTAAAATTCTTTTCAGATTATCAAAATAATTGATTTCTAGGAAATTTCTACGACTGGGCACCGTGCTAGTTTTGGCCCTTTTCATGTCGGTTAATTCCTTTTCGATGAAAATGATTTCATTTTTTAGTTTTGAAATATCTTCTTTCTTTGAATATTTCATTTCCTCCTTATTTTCTCCCGGAAAAGAGATAAGCTTAAAATTGTTTTGATTATTTCCAACTATTGTCGTTGTTTTATTAGGAAACTGCAATTTTATCGTTGTATTTATGTTTTCAGGATTTATTTCTGGTTTTCTATGATTTTCATGATTTCTGATGTGAATGGGATCGGAAAATCTTTTCTGACAATGGATCTATAAATTTCTTGTTGTCATGGTGATAGGGAATTATGTAAGGATTGATCAAGTTTTTCGTATTCTTTGAGCTGAAAAATTATGAGTTGGATTAGACTTTCTTCGTATGCCTCCGCTTCTGATAATGGTGATTACATCTTTGGCAACGAGACCGATATTTATTTTCTCTGTGAATTTGACACATTGTTGCAATAATTAAGATTCCAAGGCACAGAATTGAATATTTCATAATTTTATTAACCTTCGATTAAAAGTTGTTATCAAGTTCTTTTTCGTTTTTAGTCAATTTAAAAACTTTGGACTATTTGCAGATATGAAATGATATTTTTTTTAATGATATAAAATATTTTTTTTATATATTTTAATTTTCTTATCTTGGCTGAATTTAAACAAAACCTATCATGTTGTCTGTCGCGCCGGATTTTTTTCCGGGTCTTTAAATACATAATGAAAATAAAGACTTTTTAAAATTTTTAAATAATACTGTAGTGTATTGTTATTTTTATTATTATCATTTTATATGAAATTGTAACTAAAATTTGTAGCGTGTTGTTATTTTTGTTATCATTACGTTCAAAATATAGAAAAAATAAAAGAACTATATAGTGTAATTCACTATAGTGAATTATCACTATAGAAAATTACAAATTAAACGAAATAAAAAATCAATTAAAAAAAAATAAAAAGTTGAAAATTATATTGTGGAAATAAAAATGTGAATTACAAAATATTATGAATTATGAATTAAGAAGATATGTATGTAAACAATTTGTTTTTAATTAAATAAAAGCTGTGTTAAACATCATTATTGTTAATATTTGTAGTACCACATACAATCACCACAGTTGTCCCGACACAATTTTTAGAAGTGACTCTGCTGGTCACCACAGATTATTTCTCATTAACACACACAAATATATATAAACATTATAAAGATTACATTATCTACCTAACATAACAAATTCCATTTTTATTAAACTATAAATTAAAATTTTTTTCAAAATTTCACTTTTTCTACAAATATACATTTTGTCCACTCTAGAAGGCGTACGCCTCTCGTTGGAAAAACTGCTGAAGATTGTAAATATTTGTTTCAGAAAGTAAATACCTACATACATATATTAAAAGACTTGACTATGAATGAATAAAGATAACGATGTTTTTTTATATCTTTACTGATTTATAATCAAGTTTTTAATAAATACAACGGTTCTAGGACTATTCGTCCCCAGACGATTCATCCACGGACTGTTCATCTAATTTTATATTAGAAAAAAGAAATAAAAAAATAAATTAATTCACAAATTTACTAACATATTTAAATCAAAGGAACTAAAAAAGAACTAAATAAATTTTAATAGTTGAACAAAGTGTTAACTGTGCGACAAATGTATAATTGCCCTAAGATATATAGACACATTTGTTCTTCCGTATCCTGCATCAGCACGATTCCGTCACCACAATGCTCGTACTGATTCCATATTGGGATTGGAAATGTAGCTGAGCCATAATGGTTCCCATCGCTTAAATTTGTAAATTAATTTATTTTTATTTTTTTATTTATTTTTTCTAATATAAAATTGGTATTTTGGATGAACAGTCCGTGGATGAATCGTCCGGGGACGAATAGTCCGGATACCAATACAACGTCAATTGAAAGGAAATCAGAGGTGAAAATTGAAAAAAAGTTCTTATAATTATATATGAAACATTAAATTTAAAGTTAATTATTTTTAGGTATTCAGGAAAAGGTTAAAAATATTAATCAAAACCACAACGCAGTTGGAAAATTACTACAATCACATAAATAATATTTTCTAGAATTATTTGCAAATGAAAACATTCTAGAATTGTTTTAAAAATCTATATTTTAATGAAATTTAATTAACCGTTTTTGAAAATCATAAATAACCAGAAATTCCTAATATATGAAATTTCCATTTCATAAAACATTAGCATTAAAAAATAAAAAATATATTTAAAAATACTTTTAAAAAATGTAAATTTAATGAAAAATATAAATTTTAATATACATCTGAATATATTATGTTTCCTTATCTGGCATTATTTATACACTTTGATGGAGACAAATGGTTAGAAAAGAAATTAAACATGCTAAACCTGATTTACATCTGTCTCCATAGAATAACCCCGTCTATAATACAGCTCAGTGTGCAAATCAATAGATGAGTCATAATTTGTCCGAAATTAATTTTTTTCCAATTATGAATTTACAAAATTTGGTTTTTTGGTATTTTTACAATTATAGTAAAGTTTCATAATTTTTAACTTAAATTTACTTTTTTATATTATTCGCCATTTATTTTATTTTTATTTATGCATTTTGAGAATAAAATGGTGAATATTTATGAAATAGTAATATTTTTAGGTTTTTATGTTGACTTTTTAAGTTTATCTATATAAATTTGTAAATTATAGAGTTTTGAACTTTTTGGTATTCGTAATAAGATTTTAGAATAAAATTCGTCTTTATCATTTAATATTTTATATCTTTATTTTCTCGACAACTCCCAGAGTAGTAAACTGGATTTCAGTAGAAATTTTGGCGTTAAATTGAAAATTTTTATCTGTCATTGTCTCTTCAAATAATAAAGATTTTAAATCTTTTATAAGCATTACAAGCTTTGTGATACCCAGTGCAAATCCCAATAGTAGACTAGTTTCGAGCTTTTGGCTCTCATCAGTACTATGCGCCATACAATATTGCTGATTCAACTCTATTGCATACTTTCCCTGCTACACTGGAAATCACATCACTTGCAAATTAGCTAATTTAACAGAAAAAAATATCTGCAAACTTGTAAACATGGCGTATGAAAAATCATATTCATCTCTGGAGACCAAAATAGTCTATACACAGAGACTTTTTACAAGTGCTTCCGTAAACCTTTACCTATTTTAACTTGTAATGGTGTAAAAAAAATTTTTTTTACGGATGTCTAACATTTGAATAATATAAACATTACAAGCGTCATTCAAAAAACATTCAAAGCTTGTAATGTTTATATTATTCAAATGCTAGACATCCGTAAAAAAATTAGACAAAAATAAATTTTTACACCATTACAAGTTTAAATCTTTTATCGATATTTTTAAATTTATTGATTTTTTTAATATAGAAAATGTTGACCAGTGGAACTGGGTATATTCCATGAATAGAAAAAAACCAAGTTTGTGTTTCTATAGTATAAATTTAAAGATATTTTTATATTATTGTTTTAAGGCATTATTGTTTTATATCCAAAAATATCCAAATTTTTATTTTCAGATTTATAGAATCCTCCAAATGAAAGGTTAGTTCAATTGAAAACTTATAAAATATCTTCATTAACCCTTCAGGCTCGTATGCCTGAAACAGATTTTCAGTCCCAGGGACGATACTTTTTTTTATAGAGATAATGGTGAAATTCATAATATTATATTAAAACGAGGCTAACTACTTACACACAAATTATGTGTTGGGTTACGTCCCTGTGATTCGCGTGCTGTGCACGTCATACGTGCCTGAAGAGTTAAAGTTATTAAATTTCTTTAAAGTCACCAAATTAAATAAAATTATTTTGATTTTAATCACTTCCGCAAATTAATGTAATTGATTCAAATAAAAAGATTAAGAAGGAAGCATCAAAATCCATTCTCTTGTTTCATACGATTATCTATAAAAATACGAAAATCTGTTCCGTATTCGTAGTTTTTCAAAAGGGACGAAAAGGAAGAATTTCCAAAATTTTTGATTTGACATAAAAATCTTTGGTTTAAAAATTTTAAATATCTGAAATAAAGTCTGTTAAAAAGAACAATTTTTATTAAAAATTTCAATTTATACATAAAATAGCGATTAAAATGCAGTTGCTATCAAATGGACTCGTGAGATCAGCACCAGAAATCTCGTGAAAAAGTTCAAGTGACTTCTATAAAACAAAAAAGTATTCCAAATACCAGCTGGTTAAATGAAGATTTTTCCACAAAATATTAGAGAATTCTTTATTAGAATGAATGTTGGATTTAAATTAAAAATAAAGTGAATCATTTTGAAAATTAAAACAAGTGTCTTGAGGAAGCCCAAAATAGAAAAGAGCTATTTTCTATAATACAATTATAACTAATTCATGTTCAATATTATATCAAACAACAACAACAACAATATAATAATAATAATAATAATAATAATAATAATAATAATAATAATAATAATAATAATAATAATAATAATAATAATAATAATAATAATAATAATAATAATAATAATAATAATAATAATAATAATAATAATAATAATAATAGTAGCATATAATGAGGACTCCAGCGCACTTTCAAGGTCATGGAATATCAAGATCAAATATAGACCAATCGAATCATTTATTAATTTATTATTTTTTTTTTAAATTAACATTTTATTTAATTACTTCTTTTTAATTTTTTCATTTTAATTTTATTAATTAATTATTTTATTATGTTTTATTTTAATTTATTACATTTAATTAATTATTAGTTTATTAATATTTATTTAATTACTTACGCTATTTAATTATTATTATTATTATTATTTATTATTTATTTATTTTTTTTAAATTTATTTTAATTTAATTACTTCTATTTATTTATTTATTTTTATTTTATTTTTATTTTTATTTTTTTTTTCTTTTTAATTTACTTAATTAATTATTTTATTGTTTTTATTTTACATTTACATTATATTCTAACAAGAGGTAAATTATAACAATAATATTTCAATTTGAATAAAATTTTAATTAGAAATTATTTAATTTATTATAAAATAAAACGCTGAGTTAATTTTAGATAAACCGGATATTAATTTTTCGGAAAAAATAAATAAATAAATAAAATAAACACAAAAATAATATTTCTTACTTGAAACTAATTATCTAAATTAATTGGACAAATGAATAATTAAATGATAAAACACATTTTAATTAACGAAGTCAAATAATTCACAATATATATTTTATTATTCACATAAATTTAATTGTTAAAGTGCTTGTTTCGATTTGCATTCATTTCTAGACATAACAGTTGCAATATGCATTTGACGAATCTTATAGTGACCGTAGGCATAGCTCTCATTACAATTGTACCAATACCTTTTATCGTCCAAACATTGGAGAGCTCGTTTTTCTGTCATGAAAGTATACAACTGATGATTGACACTTCCTATTCTTTTTTGTGGGATGCTCACTGTTCCACCATCAGTATACACTTTTTTATAGGCTTCGTGTGTAAGATTAGAGTTTGTAAGTCTTATTCCTTTGGCTTTTAGAGTGTTTTTATCGCCTTGGAGTGAGTAGCACTTGGGTCGAAGAAACACCCATTCTTTATATTGATTTCCTTTATTCTCATCCTTAACTTTCCCGATTACAGAACAAATTTTATCAGAGAACAACGGATCGGTCTCTGGATAATTTGAAGTATCTAGGAGCCCATCTTCAATCATTTTTGGATATAGTTGTAAGCGTAAATCTACATTTTTACACTCTAAAAAGAAGGAATCTGTGTCACCAGCTACGATATTAATTTGACAATTGAATTCTTCTCTATAACTCTGTAGTTCTTTATATTGAAATTGGTACATGCGAAGTTTGGATAAATCAAGTACGGTTTGTCCAATATACATTGGTCTATCTAAACACACAATTTCCTTATTGAGTATAACAGCAATGAGATCATCCGCAATCTTGATGCTACGACGAAACATAGGATGACTACAATAAGTTATCAATCTTTTGCTTTTGCTGCATAATCTCAAATTTATACGTTTCTTCAAGTTTTCCACAGTTTTACCGTATAAACTGTTGTTCTTTAACTTATAATAATCTCGCTGAAACGAATCCGTACTAGCTGCTCTCATTTTGGTATTGTAATCAATATATCCTTTGAAAATAGCCACTTGCTTGAATTCTACAGCACGATTAACTTTTGTGACTTTTGCGCCATAACTCAACCATTCAGTCAAAACTCTACCATTAACTACATAGTTTTTCTTAGGCTCATGAGTTAACAACAGCTTTTCAACTTTACTACCAGGTGGATAACAAAGCTCAGGAGCTATAGGTAAATCATCTAGCTTATCTTGTATACTATCAGGAATGACGATGTCAACCTCTAGAACATATCCACGATCTCCATCAAACTCATCCCCATTTGCACATCTTTCAACAATACCATTCATTTCAGTCTGATCATTTATCCATCTAAATTCACCAATAGGAAGTTTTTGCGACAGCGCCCATCCATATAAATTATTAACATCTAGGTATGACATTTGTGTTGATTCATCAGCTTCAACATGATGTTTGTTGATAAATGTCATTCCACCACGAATACCAGCTTCAAATAAACGGTAAAGCTCTGGATCTTGAATAAGTTCTACCGGTTCAGGTAACTGTTTAATAGCTGATGCCCAACTTAATCCGGGTATGGAAACAAACGATAGAGCCTCAAGTCCATCTTCGTCAAATGTTTTTTCTCTGAAAGCTTCAAAAACATCGGCCAACAGAAAAACATCCAACTTGAGATATACTAGCATGTAATCTAGCAGTGTCTCACAGTTGTATTGTCGCCAGATTTGATTTGCATGTATATAATCTTCTTGACTAACTCCCTCCCAAATCGGTGGTAATTCTGTTATTGACTGTAAAACATCCATTGATGTAGCCATATCATAAGGAAAAATGGTTTTACAAGTCATCATCTGTGATTCGAAAACATCTGTAGTAAGTGGAAGACGTGGCAAGTTTTTTGATAAATTTGCCAAGCTGCTATTTAAAAATTGTAAAGAATCAATGAATCTAATTCTTCTGCCTTTCGATGTCGCTGTAAGTGTGAGAAACTTTTCTGTTGATTGAGGAATAACAATTAAATTCCAATCGGGGAATTTTCCAATTGCATATTTTAATATATGATGAATGTCATATCCACGAAGATTATGAAATACAACAGGTAAAGACGGATTGATTCTTCTAGCCAAATTACAATCTTGACACGCTGCTCCGAGATATTGACCAGTAAAATGATCATGATCTCGAACAGGTATATTGATAATCTTTTTACAAAGGTAGCAATGAGTTTGAGTCGTGAATTCTTCCTGCTGTTCCCAAGTGAGTTCCATCATTTCCTTTGATCCATTAATTTTATACCACGGATAAACTATGTCTGTAGCTATATCATCCAATGCTTGTATGAACTGAATGATACAGTTTTTCCCAACAAATGTTTCATTTCGGATCGGACAACCTTGATGAAGAAGCACAAATTCAGATGCAATCGGCTCATGTTTTTGGAAGTGTTTGTCATCTAGAGGTAATATTGATTCAAAGTCCGCGTAGACAACAAACTGCTGTTTTATAGTTTTACTCCAGTCTTTAAATTCGATATATTTATTCTCTGGCATTGAGTATAGAGTCGTCCGCTCCACATTCTTCCTACAAAGACCTATATGTCTTTCAAAAGCAGGACGTTTTTGAAACCCATGAAGACACGTATGACACCAATGTGATTGGATTCTGACTCCTTCTACTCTATCTCTGTAATTGAGCAGTCGATCGAGATTAGTTACAGCCAAAAAATGATAATTTAATTCTAAAATTTAGTTAATATTTTTAATGATTAAAGGAAATATTACCTTCTTCAATCAATAAGAGATATATCTGAGATCCCGTCGAAGTACTTCTATATACCAAGTCAACGAACGGATTCTTGAAAATATCATTAGATTTTTGTTTAATTGGATCTTTATTATATTTGAGAACATTGATCGCTAGATTTGGATTCATTGCTTCAAATTGGCAAATGTTAACCAACTTCATGGGAAACCATTCAAATTTCCATTTTAAGTCTTAAAAACAAAATTCAATGATTTATGACATTTATAAATATATATATATATATATATATATATATATATATATATATTACCACTTAAGTTATATTTTGTTGTTCTTTCTCTATCCCGACGTATATCATCATAATGTAATACGGCCAGTATGCTATATAAAAAGCAGAATTGATCATTATTTTGAACATTAACTAAAGCCTGGCAGTTTTTCAGGTAATTTGGCGTTTTAATGTAACTTGAACCTAAGTAAATATCTTGATTTATATATATATAATAATGTAAATAAACTTACCAGATACATGTATTATGTCTGATAATTTAGTTAAAATCATAGTAACTTCTAATATTTTATGAATTCTCCACCCACTACTTTGTTGAGTGTATTTCTCCAACTTTTCTTTTAATTTTTCAATTCCATCATTAATAAATGAAGATGACATTGTAATTGCTTTATTCGACAAACACCATTTTTTAATTTCACCATCCTCTTTGATAAACTCTGCACAAAGTCCAAATTGGATTTTTACTGTCCCCATTCGTTGAATATGATCTTCTATTTCTTTGATGAGACAATCTGGAACAACAATGTCAGGAGAATTAATTGCAGATACATCGCTTGTCAATTCAACACGAGAACCATTTAAGTCAGACTCCCGACGTGGACACAATTGTATGTTAGAGTCTCCATTTCCGTAAAATATTGACTTTCGTTTTGTGGTGCCAGAGTTTTGTCTAACTATATTTATAATTAATATTAAACAACTTAAATAACATAACTTGTAACATATTCTTTAATCTGCTTAGGATCGTATGATGTATTCATTTTCGATTGTACTATAAAAAATTAATAATTGTTAATAGTAGAAAGAGTATTACTTTTAGTGATCATCCTGCTCTTCGTTTCTTCGAATCTTCTAAGATGGTGTCCGTGTTGTCGTACAAACATTAACCACCTACCTGGTGATATAATGAGACATTCCGGACATATGTAACCCGATAAGGTAGAGTCATTTATCTTGAAATATGATGATGTAACTGATTTACAGTTCTCCACATCTTCATGACTTTCGGCAATACAAAATTTATATAAACTGCATCCGTTCACTAAAAGAAAATAATCATTAATATTAGATAGAGAATAAAAAATTATTCACTTATATAAGTTAAATTAAAAGTTTAAATGACAAACATTTGAAAAGTTACTGCTTATATATTACACATGATTAAATTCTGACCAATCAAAATCAAGGAAGGGGTAGGAAAAATAAATATATTCTGACCAATCAAAATCAAGGAAGGGGTAGGAAAAATAAATGCATTACGTTACAGTATTTTAAAACTTCAATATATTTTAAAACACATTTTGATGCTAAAGTTGACTTATTTAACATTTTCATAATAATTTAATAAAAATAATGTGATGAACCCACAAAGTAATATCATTTTTCATCAAATTGCAAAACAGTAATAACGTTTTCATAAAATTGTAACAAAATAATAACATATTTCAGATAAATTTTCAACAGTTGTAAAATATTTAAGCAAATTGTAACAAGATTAGAAAATATTACAACAAAGTAGTAACATATTTCAGAAAATTTCAACAAAGTTGTAAAATATTTATCAAATTGTAACTAAAATAATAAAAATATTGCAACAAAGTAATAAAATAATGATGTTAATTGGGACAAATCAATACATTATTTCGAAGACGGACAACAAATTAAAAAGAATATTGTAATAAATTGTGAAGTCTTTCAGTAAATTACAACATATTTCGGAAATATTTCACCAGATGTAAAATATTTAAGCAAATTGTTATAAGATTATAAAAATATTGCAACAAAGTAATAAAATAATACAACATTTTAAACTCTAGATCAATCCATTTTATAGAAAATTAAATTTTATCTATATATTATATGAATAAAATCCTAAGAAAATTACGTTAACTATATGAAAAATACAAATTTATCGTAAAAACATGTGTGTATTACACACAACATACGAGACATAATTTTTAATCAAGCTTTTTTATAGAAATTAAATTTTATCTATATAATATATGAATAAATATCCAAGGAAATTACGTTAACGTATAATAAATACAAATTTATCGTAAAAACATGTGTGTATTACACACAAAACAAGATACATAATTTCTAATCAATCCATTTTATAGAAAATTAAATTTTATCTATATATCATATGAATAAAATCCTAAGAAAATTACGTTAACTGTATGAAAAATACAAATTTATCATAAAACATGTGTGTATTACACACAAAACAAGATACATAATTTCTAATCAATCCATTTTATAGAAAATTAAATTTTATCTATATATTATATGAATAAAATCCTATGAAAATTACGTTAACTGTATGAAAAATACAAATTTATCGTAAAAACATGTGTGTATTACACACAACATACGAGACATAATTTTTAATCAAGCTATTTTATAGAAAATTAAATTTTATCTATATAATATATGAATAAAAATCCAAGAAAATTACGTTAACCGCGCGAAAAAATACAAATTTATCATAAAAACATGTGTGTATTACACACAAAGCATCAAACTGAAATTGTAATTGCGCCATGTTGTAGAGAATTAAATTCTGCCTATACAAGGTTACACTTAAATCTCGATCAGACATGTGAAAAGAGACATAAAAGATAAAAAACAGTAGAGTAGTATGATTGGGGTCCGCTAGACCAGGAGCCCGCCGCGACACATATACCACCTCCCCCCCCCGTGTGTAAAATAATGTTAATAATAATATTTATATATCAGTAGATAGATCTTGCACTGGGCTTTAAAATAAGTGTTTGATTAATAAATTCGAATGATGGGAACGATAACTTTTGGGCAAACGAAAACCATGTGCCCGCTAGACCACTAATAATATTTTGAAAAATAATAATAATTTCTTGATGAGTCATTGTCTTTGTTCCATAAAAAATTAATGAGTCATCGGATGAGTCATCGTTCTAAAAATATTAGGCATCGTTCTAAAAATAATAGGCATCGTTCTAAAAGTATTAGGCATCGTTCTAAAAATAATAGGCATCGTTCTAAAAATATTAGGCATCGTTCTAAAAGTATTAGGCATCGTTCTAAAAATATTAGGCATCGTTGGGTGAGTCATTGGGTGAGTCATTCTCTTTGTTAATATTAATGATGATGATACCTTCAATAGCTCATTCGAAAGGTCTTGGACTAAGCTTTAAGATGAGGTATCGTCCAATAAATTCTGATAATGGGAACATTAATTTTTGGGATGAAAAAAAGTGTGAGCCCGCCCGGCCAATTAATAATATTTTGAATAATAATAATAATTTAACGTTGAAAAGATGGTGGTCATCAATTGTTAATAACATTAAAACTATTAAAGATATATAAAATACCTATAGCTCATTCGAAAGGTCTTGGACTGAGCTTTAAGATGAGGTATCGGTCAATAAAATCCGTTGGTGGGAACATTAATTTTTGGGATGAAAAAAAGTAGGAGCTCGCCAGGACAATTAATTAAAACAAAAAATTAAATTAAAAAAAATAATAAATGACCTTGACCTTTTATTAAAAAATTTTTTTTTCCTGGGGGGGGGAGGGGGTATATGTGGCCAGAGGGAGCCCCTGGTCTAGCGGAGCCCCAATCATACTACTCTACTGTTTTTTATCTTTTATGTCTCTTTTCACATGTCTGATCGAGATTTAAGTGTAACCATTGTATAGGCAGAATTTAATTCTCTACAACATGGCGCAATTACAATTTCAGTTTGATGCTTTGTGTGTAATACACACATGTTTTTATGATAAATTTGTATTTTTTCGCGCGGTTAACGTAATTTTCTTGGATTTTTATTCATATATTATATAGATAAAATTTAATTTTCTATAAAATAGCTTGATTAAAAATTATGTCTCGTATGTTGTGTGTAATACACACATGTTTTTACGATAAATTTGTATTTTTCATACAGTTAACGTAATTTTCATTGGATTTTTATTCATATATTATATAGATAAAATTTAATTTTCTATAAAATAGCTTGATTCAAAATTATGTCTCGTATGTTGTGTGTAATACACACATGTTTTTACGATAAATTTGTATTTTTCATACAGTTAACGTAATTTTCATTAGGATTTTATTCATATAATATATAGATAAAATTTAATTTTCTATAAAATGGATTGATTAGAAATTATGTATCTTGTTTTGTGTGTAATACACACATGTTTTTACGATAAATTTGTATTTATTATACGTTAACGTAATTTCCTTGGATATTTATTCATATATTATATAGATAAAATTTAATTTCTATAAAAAAGCTTGATTAAAAATTATGTCTCGTATGTTGTGTGTAATACACACATGTTTTTACGATAAATTTGTATTTTTCATATAGTTAACGTAATTTTCTTAGGATTTTATTCATATAATATATAGATAAAATTTAATTTTCTATAAAATGGATTGATCTAGAGTTTAAAATGTTGTATTATTTTATTACTTTGTTGCAATATTTTTATAATCTTATAACAATTTGCTTAAATATTTTACATCTGGTGAAATATTTCCGAAATATGTTGTAATTTACTGAAAGACTTCACAATTTATTACAATATTCTTTTTAATTTGTTGTCCGTCTTCGAAATAATGTATTGATTTGTCCCAATTAACATCATTATTTTATTACTTTGTTGCAATATTTTTATTATTTTAGTTACAATTTGATAAATATTTTACAACTTTGTTGAAATTTTCTGAAATATGTTACTACTTTGTTGTAATATTTTCTAATCTTGTTACAATTTGCTTAAATATTTTACAACTGTTGAAAATTTATCTGAAATATGTTATTATTTTGTTACAATTTTATGAAAACGTTATTACTGTTTTGCAATTTGATGAAAAATGATATTACTTTGTGGGTTCATCACATTATTTTTATTAAATTATTATGAAAATGTTAAATAAGTCAACTTTAGCATCAAAATGTGTTTTAAAATATATTGAAGTTTTAAAATACTGTAACGTAATGCATTTATTTTTCCTACCCCTTCCTTGATTTTGATTGGTCAGAATATATTTATTTTTCCTACCCCTTCCTTGATTTTGATTGGTCAGAATTTAATCATGTGTAATATATAAGCAGTAACTTTTCAAATGTTTGTCATTTAAACTTTTAATTTAACTTATATAAGTGAATAATTTTTTATTCTCTATCTAATATTAATGATTATTTTCTTTTAGTGAACGGATGCAGTTTATATAAATTTTGTATTGCCGAAAGTCATGAAGATGTGGAGAACTGTAAATCAGTTACATCATCATATTTCAAGATAAATGACTCTACCTTATCGGGTTACATATGTCCGGAATGTCTCATTATATCACCAGGTAGGTGGTTAATGTTTGTACGACAACACGGACACCATCTTAGAAGATTCGAAGAAACGAAGAGCAGGATGATCACTAAAAGTAATACTCTTTCTACTATTAACAATTATTAATTTTTTATAGTACAATCGAAAATGAATACATCATACGATCCTAAGCAGATTAAAGAATATGTTACAAGTTATGTTATTTAAGTTGTTTAATATTAATTATAAATATAGTTAGACAAAACTCTGGCACCACAAAACGAAAGTCAATATTTTACGGAAATGGAGACTCTAACATACAATTGTGTCCACGTCGGGAGTCTGACTTAAATGGTTCTCGTGTTGAATTGACAAGCGATGTATCTGCAATTAATTCTCCTGACATTGTTGTTCCAGATTGTCTCATCAAAGAAATAGAAGATCATATTCAACGAATGGGGACAGTAAAAATCCAATTTGGACTTTGTGCAGAGTTTATCAAAGAGGATGGTGAAATTAAAAAATGGTGTTTGTCGAATAAAGCAATTACAATGTCATCTTCATTTATTAATGATGGAATTGAAAAATTAAAAGAAAAGTTGGAGAAATACACTCAACAAAGTAGTGGGTGGAGAATTCATAAAATATTAGAAGTTACTATGATTTTAACTAAATTATCAGACATAATACATGTATCTGGTAAGTTTATTTACATTATTATATATATAAATCAAGATATTTACTTAGGTTCAAGTTACATTAAAACGCCAAATTACCTGAAAAACTGCCAGGCTTTAGTTAATGTTCAAAATAATGATCAATTCTGCTTTTTATATAGCATACTGGCCGTATTACATTATGATGATATACGTCGGGATAGAGAAAGAACAACAAAATATAACTTAAGTGGTAATATATATATATATATATATATATATATATATATATATATATATATATATATATATATATATATATATATATATATATATATATATATTATAAATGTCATAAATCATTGAATTTTGTTTTTAAGACTTAAAATGGAAATTTGAATGGTTTCCCATGAAGTTGGTTAACATTTGCCAATTTGAAGCAATGAATCCAAATCTAGCGATCAATGTTCTCAAATATAATAAAGATCCAATTAAACAAAAATCTAATGATATTTTCAAGAATCCGTTCGTTGACTTGGTATATAGAAGTACTTCGACGGGATCTCAGATATATCTCTTATTGATTGAAGAAGGTAATATTTCCTTTAATCATTAAAAATATTAACTAAATTTTAGAATTAAATTATCATTTTTTGGCTGTAACTAATCTCGATCGACTGCTCAATTACAGAGATAGAGTAGAAGGAGTCAGAATCCAATCACATTGGTGTCATACGTGTCTTCATGGGTTTCAAAAACGTCCTGCTTTTGAAAGACATATAGGTCTTTGTAGGAAGAATGTGGAGCGGACGACTCTATACTCAATGCCAGAGAATAAATATATCGAATTTAAAGACTGGAGTAAAACTATAAAACAGCAGTTTGTTGTCTACGCGGACTTTGAATCAATATTACCTCTAGATGACAAACACTTCCAAAAACATGAGCCGATTGCATCTGAATTTGTGCTTCTTCATCAAGGTTGTCCGATCCGAAATGAAACATTTGTTGGGAAAAACTGTATCATTCAGTTCATACAAGCATTGGATGATATAGCTACAGACATAGTTTATCCGTGGTATAAAATTAATGGATCAAAGGAAATGATGGAACTCACTTGGGAACAGCAGGAAGAATTCACGACTCAAACTCATTGCTACCTTTGTAAAAAGATTATCAATATACCTGTTCGAGATCATGATCATTTTACTGGTCAATATCTCGGAGCAGCGTGTCAAGATTGTAATTTGGCTAGAAGAATCAATCCGTCTTTACCTGTTGTATTTCATAATCTTCGTGGATATGACATTCATCATATATTAAAATATGCAATTGGAAAATTCCCCGATTGGAATTTAATTGTTATTCCTCAATCAACAGAAAAGTTTCTCACACTTACAGCGACATCGAAAGGCAGAAGAATTAGATTCATTGATTCTTTACAATTTTTAAATAGCAGCTTGGCAAATTTATCAAAAAACTTGCCACGTCTTCCACTTACTACAGATGTTTTCGAATCACAGATGATGACTTGTAAAACCATTTTTCCTTATGATATGGCTACATCAATGGATGTTTTACAGTCAATAACAGAATTACCACCGATTTGGGAGGGAGTTAGTCAAGAAGATTATATACATGCAAATCAAATCTGGCGACAATACAACTGTGAGACACTGCTAGATTACATGCTAGTATATCTCAAGTTGGATGTTTTTCTGTTGGCCGATGTTTTTGAAGCTTTCAGAGAAAAAACATTTGACGAAGATGGACTTGAGGCTCTATCGTTTGTTTCCATACCCGGATTAAGTTGGGCATCAGCTATTAAACAGTTACCTGAACCGGTAGAACTTATTCAAGATCCAGAGCTTTACCGTTTATTTGAAGCTGGTATTCGTGGTGGAATGACATTTATCAACAAACATCATGTTGAAGCTGATGAATCAACACAAATGTCATACCTAGATGTTAATAATTTATATGGATGGGCGCTGTCGCAAAAACTTCCTATTGGTGAATTTAGATGGATAAATGATCAAACTGAAATGAATGGTATTGTTGAAAGATGTGCAAATGGGGATGAGTTTGATGGAGATCGTGGATATGTTCTAGAGGTTGACATCGTCATTCCTGATAGTATACAAGATAAGCTAGATGATTTACCTATAGCTCCTGAGCTTTGTTATCCACCTGGTAGTAAAGTTGAAAAGCTGTTGTTAACTCATGAGCCTAAGAAAAACTATGTAGTTAATGGTAGAGTTTTGACTGAATGGTTGAGTTATGGCGCAAAAGTCACAAAAGTTAATCGTGCTGTAGAATTCAAGCAAGTGGCTATTTTCAAAGGATATATTGATTACAATACCAAAATGAGAGCAGCTAGTACGGATTCGTTTCAGCGAGATTATTATAAGTTAAAGAACAACAGTTTATACGGTAAAACTGTGGAAAACTTGAAGAAACGTATAAATTTGAGATTATGCAGCAAAAGCAAAAGATTGATAACTTATTGTAGTCATCCTATGTTTCGTCGTAGCATCAAGATTGCGGATGATCTCATTGCTGTTATACTCAATAAGGAAATTGTGTGTTTAGATAGACCAATGTATATTGGACAAACCGTACTTGATTTATCCAAACTTCGCATGTACCAATTTCAATATAAAGAACTACAGAGTTATAGAGAAGAATTCAATTGTCAAATTAATATCGTAGCTGGTGACACAGATTCCTTCTTTTTAGAGTGTAAAAATGTAGATTTACGCTTACAACTATATCCAAAAATGATTGAAGATGGGCTCCTAGATACTTCAAATTATCCAGAGACCGATCCGTTGTTCTCTGATAAAATTTGTTCTGTAATCGGGAAAGTTAAGGATGAGAATAAAGGAAATCAATATAAAGAATGGGTGTTTCTTCGACCCAAGTGCTACTCACTCCAAGGCGATAAAAACACTCTAAAAGCCAAAGGAATAAGACTTACAAACTCTAATCTTACACACGAAGCCTATAAAAAAGTGTATACTGATGGTGGAACAGTGAGCATCCCACAAAAAGAATAGGAAGTGTCAATCATCAGTTGTATACTTTCATGACAGAAAAACGAGCTCTCCAATGTTTGGACGATAAAAGGTATTGGTACAATTGTAATGAGAGCTATGCCTACGGTCACTATAAGATTCGTCAAATGCATATTGCAACTGTTATGTCTAGAAATGAATGCAAATCGAAACAAGCACTTTAACAATTAAATTTATGTGAATAATAAAATATATATTGTGAATTATTTGACTTCGTTAATTAAAATGTGTTTTATCATTTAATTATTCATTTGTCCAATTAATTTAGATAATTAGTTTCAAGTAAGAAATATTATTTTTGTGTTTATTTTATTTATTTATTTATTTTTTCCGAAAAATTAATATCCGGTTTATCTAAAATTAACTCAGCGTTTTATTTTATAATAAATTAAATAATTTCTAATTAAAATTTTATTCAAATTGAAATATTATTGTTATAATTTACCTCTTGTTAGAATATAATGTAAATGTAAAATAAAAACAATAAAATAATTAATTAGGTAAATTAAAAATAAAAAAAAAATAAAAATAAAAATAAAATAAAAATAAATAAATAAATAGAAGTAATTAAATAAAAATAAAAAATAAATTAATTAATTAAAAAAAATAAATAAATAAATAAATAAATAAATAAATAAATAAAAAATAATAATAATAATAATTAAATAGCGTAAGTAATTAAAATAAAATATTAATAAACTAATAAATTAATTAAAGGTAATAAATTAAAATAAAACATAATAAAATAATTAATTAATAAAATTAAAATGAAAAAATTAAAAAGAAGTAATTAAATAAAATGTTAATTTAAAAAAAAATAATAAATAAATAAATGATTCGATTGGTCTATATTTGATCTTGATATTCCATGACCTTGAAAGTGCGCTGGAGTCCTCATTATATGCTACTAATAATAATAATAATAATAATAATAATAATAATAATAATAATAATAATAATAATAATAATAATAATAATAATAATAATAATAATAATAATATTAATAATAATAATAATGATGATGAAATATTGTTGAGTTCGTCAAGTATTGAAAACATTTAATTGAAAGTGTTAAAAAAGATAAAAACCCAAAATTGTTTTTAAACTGTAATAATCTTTTTGACGTTACGCAAAACGTTTAATTATAAGAAAATTTTGCGTAACCCTAAAATCATTAAAAAATATTATTTAAGAAGAAAATGTATAAAACCAGAGGCTGTTAGAGCAAATTTCAGGCCCAGTTCAAGCAACGTACGTGGCCCCCTATATAATGAAAAAAATTCAAAAATTGTTCTGGTGGGAAAAAAAAATTTATTAAAATAGAAAATGTAATTCAAAATATAAAAATACTAAAAGGAAATTTAATGAAAATTTAAAATAGCACTTTCGAGCCAGACCATCTACACTAGTGTTTCCGGCGGTGGGGCATCACGCCTCAGAGGTGGGGCACCCCGCTTCAGAGGTTGGACACGTCAGCAATTATCAAATGTTCCACATATATATTTTTTAATATATGTTAATTCACGACTAAATATAACAACGTGCATACAGCAATTTCATCGAACGTTATTTTTGCATACTGGCAATACTGATTATCGAAGTTTGACAGCTACTTCAAAGGGGCGAGTGGGGCATATGACATTTGAAAATACTACGGTGGGGGCATGGTATAAAGAAGGTCGGAAAACACTGATCTACGCTATCCTGGACCATTGTTGATCTTTTATAATTTTTAAAAATATTCTTAGTGCAGTAGCAATATTTGGATATATATTTAAAAAATCCATTTCAATTATCTTTTTAAAGCTTGCGCAGTTTCGTGCTGCCTTTAAAATTATATTTATATACTTTGTAAAAAAATTTAAATTCTTCTACAATTTCTTCACTCATTTGATTTTTATATATTTTCTGTAAAAAATTATCTGTTTCAATTAAGCTCTACTCATTCATCTAATCAAAATTTCATAGAACTTCAAATAAGTTGCATTTAAACATTTTAATCGTTTTGTGTAGTTTCAAATAGTGTTGTTTGTAAGCTCTCTAAATTAAAAATCACGGGTTTAAATACATATATATAATATTTATATATAATATTTATATATAATATTTATATATTATGTTTAAATATACGAAAATCTTCACATAATAATAACAATAATAATAATAATAATAATAATAATAATAATAATAATAATAATAATAATAATAATAATAATAATAATAATAATAATAATAATAATAATAATAATAATAATAATAATAATAAATAATAATAATAATAACAATAATAATAATAATAATAATAATAATAATAATAATAATAATAATAATAATAATAATAATAATAATAATAATAATAATAATAATAATAATAATAATAATAATAATAATAAATAATAATAATAATAACAATAATAATAATAATGATAATAACAATAATAATTATCAAATATAGAGTATAAAATTAATTTTTCTAGAAAATATTAACTTTATGAGCTACCAAATTACAATTATTTTTTTTTGATAAATTTTTCTTCGATTGTCTGAAAGTAAACTTACTAATAAATTTTTCTATTAAAACATGGAAATTAACCAAAAAAATCCCTGTATATAAATTTTAATGAACTTTTTCAATCAAAGAAATTCGACAAAAAATCAAGACAACTATTAATGAAAAGTGGTTTCAGAACTGTTCAAAGAGCGCAAAGTGTAATTGTATTGCCACTTGCAATAATAAATAACATTTCAATGAAATACGACTACATTAAAATTATTTCTGTTTCACTTTAATTGTTCTAATTTTTCCGTTCTGAGTACTGAAGCAAGCTGAATTGCCAACATCAAGGCTAATTGTAGCATTTAGCAAGGTTTCTGTTAGTAGTTTCTTTGTCGGCGGTTTCCTGGACTAAGTTATGCAAATTACAATTCCTCCGCACGTTTCAATGATTGTGCTTTTTTTGTCTTTGAGGCGCACACAGACAAATTTTACACTAATTTATTTTAAATTAAGTGTGGAGTTGAGATTCATTTAGATAGAGTATCTCTATCTGTTGCTCTGACACGATTATGGATATGATACATAGGCTAGGTAAGCGACAGAATACAAGAACAGAGGTGAGAGAATCAGATCCCACTACACACATGCTATTATTCTGTTAAAAAAATTTTTTTTTAGAAATTCCGTGAGCACGAGGCCACTGAGTTGCTTCATTTAAAACTTGATTTGTTTTTTTTTTATTTCAAGTCGGCTCCTTATTTCTTCTGAGATTACACTTTACCAGTTACCCTGCGTCCTCCCCGAAGGATGCTTTCGTTATTGAGTATTCTGTCAATTGTGCTAATTATGATGATGAGAAAGCAAGCAGTGATTTATCTCAAATTGTAATGGTTGACTGAGCGCTTCAAGATGAATCGGCTCTCTGGATTTCCGATTATTCAAAGCAGTTGAATCTCACACACGCAGCGACGAAGTGACAGTTGAAAGTAACAAGGGAGACAGCTAATTTTGTGTGTAACTAATTGCGATCCTCATCAAAATCAAAGTTACAAAAACTACTTTTGCATTTTTATTAAAAATTAGAAAATATAATTAATTCAATGAGTTCCCATTTCCTTATTCAATATCAATTTGAATTGTTTGAAAATTCGCCGAGTAAACTACTTAGAGCTTGTACCTAATTCTTTTGTGTTGTATATTATTTACATTTTATTCAAATGTTTTATTTTCTGATTTTATTGTTTGTATTATTGTTTTTTGAAAAGTTTTTTTTTATTACTTTTTTCAGTTAATTTTAGAAATTAAACTTAGAAATGAGTGTGACTAAAACAAACGCGAGTGAAGGATCTGTTTTTAACCAATGGAAATCCTTTAAATCGCGGGGTTTTTTTAGTTGTTTATATTGGGTCGTTTGTTAGTTTTGAATGTGAAGTCGAAAATAAACTTTCTAGGATGCACTTTCTATCATGATTATATATTTCTACGCAAATCAGTCATATACTCTAATCTCAAGGTACCATTTCAATATCTAGCCCGATAAAATTTTTGTTTCCTTTATGACTCTCAATAAACCGACAATCTCTTATTTTATAATCTTATTTTTTATTTTTATGTCTAACACCACCAAACAAATCATAAGTGGCTTGGTAATGTGTTATTATTAATTATATTTAAAATTAAGTTTACAAGGAAAATCTCCTCTTCTGCTCCCATTACAATTTATGTCCTCAATAAGTCGACAAGGTCATTAAGTTTGATTGAGGATCAAATTCAAAAAGGTTGATTTATACTCAGATTATGGTCACTAACATCAAATGGAAGTTTAAAATCTCATAATAACAGAGTTGGGGGGGGGGGTGGAAGAAGTGTGAAGCATGTCGTTCATAGTACATTACTATATATTTTTAAAATGATTTTTCGTCCCAATAACCTGCTCCTGTCAAGATTTTATTTTGGTTTGGTCAGAACTTACAAATGTATAAGTATCTCAGTTTACCAAAAATGCTAAAGAAGGCTGCAAAATTGTGATATTAACCTCAAAGAAGTTGTTCCCATTGAAAAATGTCATAAAACTCATAAATTCGTAGTCAACAAAGATTTTGGAGCTGAATTATCTGGGCAAAATTCGAACTTGACTTTACTTTTTATTCCTTGAATTGAAATATTTTCAACAAATGCATTTATTAGGATTTTTACAAGGTTAGACAAGGAGTTATAAGGACAAGAACATATGATGAAAAACAGGAACTCATTTGAAGACAAAAGTTTACATCTCAGCCCTGTCACCTTATAATGTACACATTTTACAATTATTTAAACTATAAAACTCTAAACATGTTTGTTGGTATATTTGCCATCTTAACATTATAACAATTTTATATTTTGAATTTAAAATTCAAATTGAGTGATTCAAGAGTAATTAGCATTGAAGTGTTCAGTTAATGTTTATTTTTCTACCAATTGTACTGTTTCTAGTTTAGTGTTAGTTTTTTTTGTGAAAAGTAGGAAGTGGAGGAAGATGATGATTTAAAAATTATAAAGATTGTTTATTATCTAAATTATAAAATGTCTTCCTATAAACAAATATGTTTGAGGGCGAGCGGGTGCATGCACCACTTTTTTCTGTTCGCACTGCCCAAACCATAAAGCCGCAAACTAAAATGGCATTTCTTTCTTAAGTATATATCTATAAAAAGATAAATCCGATACATTCATTCGCATCACTATATCTCTCAAACCGTGTAGCACGTTCCTACCACCTACACCCGGTGCAAAGCCGAACAGTAAAGCTAGTAACTCATAAGAATAATTAAAAAAATTTTAGAATATTTTTATGTAGATTCCTTGCTTCTGTATTGTCCTAAAGTATATTTACCATATTCACTGTTTCGGTACAATCAACACATTTAAAACAACTAACACTTACAATTACACCGCGTTGCATTTGATAAATATTTTATTGTGTTGGCAAGATTTACATACAAAGAAAAATGAGTTATACACCTAAATCCGAAATATAAAAGTTTCTATAATCTAAAAAAAATCGATAAAATTATGGTATAGGAACACGCAAACTTACCTGTGTGTAAAAATTTAATGTTCCTAAAGTTAAAAGTTTTTATATAGTAATTGAGAAAGTTACAGAAAAATAAATTTACATAGGAATAGTGTAATATTAAACAATTAATGTTGTTTAAATATTATGAAAATGTTATAAAATATAATTTCAAAAAAAACGTGCATAGTCTAACAAGCTATCCGGGAAATGGAAATCAGCAAGATTATAATTGAAAATGTTGGAAAATTCGATGGCAAAAATATAGATGTGAAAGAATGGTTTGACAAACTCGAAATTATTTTGGAAGCCAAGAATGTGAAAGATGTCATGAATGTAATGCCATTTTTACTTGAAGGGCAATCTTATGCAGTTTTCAAACAGTTAAAGAAAAGCAACACGACAATGGATTTGGGAATTCTGAAGAAGAAATTATTGAAAACCTTCAGTATAAGGCAGCAAAAAGATTTTCCGAAACTTTTACAGAAAAAGTTATTAACCCTTTAATGGACAATGACGTGTATAGCCGTCATGACGTCTATTCTGGGAACAGCAACTAAAAAAGTGCGTCCGCGAAAGGGTTAATGGGTGATAATTTGGATGTTCATGTAAATTAATTAAGGTCACTGTTGGAATGTTCAGATGATCTACTAACCCGATTTTTTGTAAATCACTTACCAAGTCATTTGTCAAATCAACTAAAGATGTCAACAATGAATGGGTTAGTCACTCAAGCAAAGAAAATCACAAGTCATCAATTTTATGACAATGAAACGGTTGCATTAGTAGTACCAAGATCAGATAGTGGAAGACTAGACAAACAAAAATGCTATATATGCAATAGTGCTAATCATGTGGTAAGATACTGTCCAGAAAGACGCAACATCAGATATGTAAAATGCGGTATTATGGGACATTTTTCAAGGTTTTGCAAGTCGGAAAAGATCAAGGGGCTACACACAATGTGGAGTCGGGTGTGGCCCCAAGAATTGTGAATATGTAAGACTCCTAGAAGTAAATGGTGATGTAAAAGCATGTTTACATCTAGAACATTTCAAGAATTAGCAAATAAATGGAATNCTAGAAGTAAATGGTGATGTAAAAGCATGTTTACATCTAGAACATTTCAAGAATTAGCAAATAAATGGAATGTTGAGTTGATATTTAGAACAGTGAACTGCCCAGCGGGAAACGGGATCATTGTACGCAGCCATCGGACAATCAAATCGCTAGTAGCTAGGTCCTCAGGAACGATCACAGAAGCCGTGTACTGGTTCAACAATACGCCAAAGAAAAATAATATTTGTCCATCTAGAGCCATATTTAGATATAATCCAAAACTGAATCGGCCAAGCTACAATAAAAAAGAGATAATAATCGAAGTAAAATATTCTGCCGCTGGACCCAGTAGTGATAAAACCGAATTTGAATGAAAAATGCACAGAAAGATGGAAATACGGGCATATCATTAAACCATTATCAAATACAAAATTTTTAGTCAGGTGTAACGGATATGATATGCCGCGGCACGTGGCCTATATTAGAAAAAGTGGTTGAAAATTCAGATGAATCTGGTGCGGATGTAAGAATAGTGTAATATTAAACAATTAATGTTGTTTAAATATTATGAAAATATTGTAAAATAGAATTTCAAAAAAAACGTGTTTAGTCTTACACAAACACAGCACACATAATATAAAATACATGCAATGTTTTTATTGCGTTTTTTATTCCGAAAGTTAAAAGTAATTAACATATTGTTAACATATCATTATTTTCAATATATTAAAAAATCATTGCGGAAAAAATATTAGATTTTGAATCGAACAACTCTAAGCTTAATTTAACACATGCAAAAATTATTAAGCTTTCGAGAAAAAGACGATAAAACATCGTAAGATCTATTTATAAAATATTTTTGAAGTTAATATTTCTTTAGATTTTAAGATATTTCTCCGGAAACACTACTTTTTTGCGAAGGTGAAGATCTTTTTCATTTAATTACAGATAATTAAAATATTTTACAGTATATCAGATATTTCTTGTCAAATGCCTTTGTGTGAAGGTAGCATTTCTAATATTCAACAAGGTTCATCGACATCTTTGGATTTGCAGAAAAAAAATTCAAAAATCATAAATTTTAATAACTTATTTAAAAAAAATAATATTTTCATATAATTATAAAAATGACAAAATTCGTCTTTCCTAAAATGTGTGCCTAAACGTCTTAAAAAAATAAATGTGTTTGGTGATTACTTTATTTATTTATAGTTAAAAATATATCTGACTTACATTATATCGAAATAATTCCAAATAAATTCATAAAATGTCATAAAAATCACAAAAAACCTGGAAAATAATTAAAAATAAGTTATCATCAAAATGTAGACTAAAAATAATATTTAAGAGCTTGATTAATGATATCATAATTATATAAAATCCAAATTTTAAACCTTAAAACTTACTTGAAAACCATTTATAAAATTGAATAAATGAAGTAAATAACTCCACTTTCTCATAAATGGTGAGTCATCCACTGAAAATACTGAAAAAAGGGTTAGGGTTAGGTGTAACTGCCTATAAATTATTGTCATGATTTTATATAAAATTATAGAAATTTCACATTTTAAATTATTTATATGGGTTTTAATGGCAAAGTTATTTCAATAAATGTAAGTTATTCTTAATTTTTAAATTTAATAAATAATAAAATTAAAAAAACTCAACCGCCGATAATTTAATATTTTATCAAAGATTTTGTAAAATATTTTTTTAATATGGTGTAAATGATTTTTTAACAATAATTTTAATAAATATTTTCTTAAAAATGGATATATATATTTTAGGTAATGTATTTTATTCGCTTGTTTGATTCATTAATCCTAATCATTAAATTTTCTACCCTTTTTGGAATGCTATAATAAATTAACTGTTGTAACTGCTAATGAATGTTTAGCAAAGAGGTGAGTTTGTATGTTTATTATAATATAATTTATTGATTTTTTTGATATTATTTACATTATGCTACACGGTGTATATCATGAAATTTTAACTCGTGTTTGCACATACATTTGCTTATATAACAGCTTCATAATAATTTTAGTTAGTTAGTAGTTGCTTGCATTTTTATACGTATTTTCGGATTTTTAATCATGATATTTTGTAAATATTGTAAAAATTTCAACCTTCATGGGTCGTGACGGTGAAGATCTTCTCTATGAATTGCATTCAGATACTTTATCTGAATCTTCGAGTAATTCAGAATTTTATAGCGAAAGTCACTTCACCAACCTTAGAGTAACTGTTGAACTAATAAATTCAAATGGTATCAGTGAAGTGGCGGGTTTTTTTTATATTCTTTTTTTTGATTTAGTCGATTTTAAAATGAATTTATACATGTGATGAATGGAACAATTTTATAAAAACTTCTAAAGATATTTAATAAGATATAATAAAAAATAGCACGGCAGAAAATACTAAAAGCACCAATATTTCCTAAAACTATGAGCAGTGTGAGGTTCGAGAAAATTTTTTCATTTTTCCATCTTTGTAATAATTGAAAAAATAAATCTAATGAGGACAGAGCTTATAAATTTAGGCCTCACGAATTACTCTATTTTCGAAATTTCAGAGTCTGTATATACCTAACAGGAGTTATCACTAGATGAATTAACGGTGCCGTAGATAGAACGTATCAGCTTCCGAACCTTTATGGTAAAGATAACAAAAAATACGATAATAATTTGTGAATGTGAGACTGAAAACATTTGCAACTTCGAGATCTATTTGAATGCAACCAAAAACCTATCAGAAACTATACTATTTGTCTTAGAGCCTTTTTTTTGATTCTTGATATCATGTTGCCTCGTTGTTTGCCGTCCCTAGTACGGGAAGAAAGGAATCTATAACCAAGCACTGCTCAGTACTGGGAGTATCGAGTCGTACATATATTCGGCACTCCGCTGATCCGTGATCCACAATTGGAGCTCGATATTACGGCTCTTTTAAATGAACCTGGTGAGTTCTTTTAATAGGCAGAGTTGACAGCCATCCGAGCAATGTACATGATTTGATTAACGATTTCTTTTGTTTTGTGATCCAACTGTCTCTTATAAATATTCTATATAACTTGTTTAGTGTATTGGAATTTATGAGTATTTTGTCTGTAATGGTCTCAATATAATTTTGATGTTGTATGTTTTTGTTTGCCTCACGTCGGTGTCAAGAGATCGTAAGATATTTCGGTCGAACGGTTGCGTGAAAGAAAAAGAAAGTGATTAAGAATGACCTCAACTGGACCAAGTTTGGTAGTATCTAGATATGAGAAAATAAGTAAGATGTAAGGACCCGAGGACCCGAAAGGAGAATATCATGAGGAGTAGTACTAACGCAGGGGCTCACCTGCTCATGAATTCCAACCCGTGTGTACATCACCAACATGATCAATATCATGGGTGCACATGTGACAGACAGTTAATAATCATAATGGCCGTTTAGGAAGGAGTCTCCTCTGAGCAGTTATCACTTCCCTTAACCACCACCATCACGACACACCCTAAGCGCCCAATAATATTTACTTTAAAATTTTACTCTAATTTACTTAATTTTAAAATATTACGCTAATTTCTCATGTTAAAACATTTATTGAAAATATCTTACCATTCCTGTTCAAAAATACTGGGATTTAAAAAAATACACAAATCCCTGAGACTTTAAAGTTAGCCCCACTATAGTGACATATTGACATCAAATTGGGTAAAATGTAAATGTTTATTTCAAGTTTAATATCTCATAATATCTCAGTACCAGTGTAGTCTACGCTTCAAACTTGAATCTTAGAAGCATACAATAATGAAGCTGGTACCAACATTACCAAATTCCTGGGGAAATTTAGATCAACAAAATAATTAAAATATTTTATGTAAGTACAATAAATAAAATACAACACGAAATTTTAATTAATTTGAAGGATGACATTATTTGAATGAAACAAGTTCTGAAATATTTTGCTTACTTGTACTTACTTGTACTCTCAAATCAGGTTCCATCCTAGGTCTTCCTATATTTTGGCTGTTTGTATGAAATTGCTAGAGTTCATATAAATAATTTTTAACAAATAAGAATAAATGTTACAGCTCCTTGTTTAATAATACACTATACAATTTTAAGGAATTCTAACAAGATATCTCCACCAAACAATTTTCTTCATTAGTAGTTAAACCTTTTATGACTTTTGTATCTTCATTAAAATATTCTTTAACCCACTAATTATTGAAATCATGTAATGGGAAATATTATCAATTAATGAAAATTGCAGAAATGACTTACTTATTTAATTGAAATTTAGATTCTAAATTATATATTATTATATATTATTATTATTATTATTATTATTATTATTATTATTATTATTATTATTATTATTATTATTATTATTATTATTATTATTATTATTATTATTATTATTATTATTATTATTATTATTATTATTATTATTATTATTATTATTATTATTATTATTATTATTATTATTATTATTATTATTATTATTATATCATCATCATTCTCATCATTATTTTTAATTATTTTAAAATGATTTATATTTAAAAATAAAATTAAGTAACGTGCTAAATATCAAAAGAAATATTTAAATTCAAGTGAAAATGAATTTCACATCTATAAAAGCTCATAGATTGTATGATCTGTCAAATGCGTGAATGTTGTCTTATTTCCTGGATCAAGCATGGCCACTCTTTTCATGTTTGGAGCGAGAAAGTTATTAATAAACCAATCTGCATTTTAATTGCTCTAACATTATCCTATCCCTTTTTCCATATGCAATAAAAGGATTATAAAATAAATAAAAATTGATACAGTTGACTGCTGCCCCTTGTGTCCGACGGCCGTCCTGACTTAATAATAATCATAATAAATCATCAAATCAATTTTGAATAAAGGGCATAACAAATATATTTTTAGATACATTTTAATTCTTTTTACACCTTCATTTAATTAAAAAAAAATTAAAATGGTTGTTAAATGATTTGTGACAAATGTACTGTAGAAGAGTTGAATAAATAATTTTTAGTATTTTCTAATATAAAATTGGAAATTATTGAGAATGATGACTTATTAAGAGAAAAGTTACTGAAAGACCCTGCTTAAGACTGTGGACTCCCGGAAGCAATAATTATCATGGCTACCTTTATTGTGTACAAAAATAAAAACACACTAAGATTTTTGTAAGGAATTTATTTAAACAAACCTTCAAACCAATTGGCCAGTCTAGTTTTTGATTCCGTGAAAAAGGTCAAATAATAAAACTCATGAGTCCTATGTTAACTGGGAATTAAAAAAAATATTTTTATAATATCAATAAATAAACAAAAAACAAAAACAAAAACAAAATTTTTTGGCTACCGCTAACAGGGCCGTAACAAGGATGGTGCGAGCGGTGCAGTCGCACAGAGCGCACATCTGAAAGGGGCGGCAAAATTGGAATGTAACATTTTTTTAATGTTACCAAAAAATAACAAAATATAAATAAAAGAAATTATCAAATGGACTGCAAAACGACGCCCTAACTAGCCTATCTTTAACATTGCTGATTGGACTGGTCCATTAGCGTGTCTTCGTAGGTGCGTATTTTGTAAAATGTTAGTCCACAAAATGGGTTCCTGTCATTTTTTCAATTAACAACAGAATTTTAAGAGCATTACTACCTATTATAATAGCTGGAGATGAATACATAGTCAACAATCTCAACATGAATATTATAATTATTATAGTAGGCTGATTTGAATTCGGGTTTTAGGGGCGCCAGATATATGAACCGCACAGGGCGCAATAATGCCTTGTTACGGCCCTGACCGCTAAGGCCGACCGTCAAGAAGCAGGCGCCTCATCTACATTTTGAATAATATAAATATATTTTTTTTGTTTTTCAGTTGTAAATTTTAATGTTTTTGTCCTAAATGTGCATAATGAAAATATATATATAAGCGAATTTAATCACAATATTCGTGTTCTAAGTGATCCCCTAAGGACTTTCAGACAAGTAAAAGTAAAAAAAAAATTTATATCCTTTTAATAAAACACATTCCTGTTAGAAATTTTGATATGACAAATTAATACACATGATATGTTTCTTTATAATTTTACTTTTCGAGCATTTAGGCAACTAAATTTTACAAAATATATCATCGATATCAACATTTTTGTTAATCTCGTTTTCTATAAATATCGCTTCATTACGATTTTTTGACTTTTTTTCTTAATTTATTTCCTAGAACTCATTGAAATCGGAAAAAATTTAAACGGTTCATTGCGTTCTTTCATTAGTACACATCTCCTTTTAAGAAAAGATATTTTTTCCTTCGATATTGTAAAAACTAGTTTACTCGATATATTCGACAAATTCTTGAATAAATATACGAATAAATAAATTAATAAATATATTGAAATCGGTGGTGTATTGGTAAAATAAGAAGTAACGGAACGAAATGGTGAGAGCAAAAAAATTGTCCGCGACTTTCCACAAGCAGCTTCCTGAAAATTTTTCGGAGATCATCTTATTTTAAGCAAACTATTGTTTTCCTTGTAAGTTTTTTATTATTTTTTATTCTTTTTTTTGTACAAAATATTAACAAACACAAAAATAAGAAATTCGAAAAAAGATAAAAATAAGAATCTTAAAGATATTATTATTTTTATTATTATTATATTATTATTATTATTTTTATAATATTATACAAAAACTCCCAAATAGGATCACACACAATTTCATCATTTGCCCATACTCTTTTTAGTTTCCTGTTCAGGTAAAAAATGACTACTAAAAAGTACCGGAACGTCGTTCCGCCACCCCTCCCCCAATACACCACTGATTGAAATATTGATGTGATTCAATTGATATCCGGTTTTGAGTCTGTACACAAAAATCCTCTTCAATCCGTCGTCAGTTATAATTTCGGACACTTTGAGAATTCAATCCAAACCCTTTGAGATTTTAAATACCTTCAACATAAAACTTTGTATAGGCCAACATTAGGTAGTTTTTAATAACTCAGTCTGTATTTAAAAATGAGCATTGTAATGTCCTTCCTATTTTTTTGGGGGTCACAAAATAAAAAAATTTCCAATAAAAATAAGAGGATCAAATTATGCCTGAAAAAATACCTTACTTTGATAAAGAAAGTAAATATTAATATATTTTCAATACATACTATACTGTTAATAATGTAGGAAATGTAGGTAAAATTAATAGATTTATAAATGGTCATATATAGTTAAACTAAAAATCCTTAGCAAGTTCATCAGAATCTAGAGCAGATTTCGTAGAGCAGTGGTTCTCAATTAATATAAAAGCGCGGAACACTATTCACATGATTTTTTTTACGCGGAACACTGACAAAAAATACTTGCCCACAATGAGTGACCAATCACAAATTACTATAAATCTGTCGTAAATGTAAACAATGCCTTCTTATAAGCAAAGAAAATAGCCACGCGCAACAATAACAAGCAATAAAAACACTTTTATATTTGTATGTTTATATATCTGTGTAACGGCTTTCTTATTGAATCATTTTATAAATAATTTAATTGAAATTTTTGATGATATGTATCTTAAATGCAAATTTAAAGATAAAATGTCATTTTTTTCTCGGAACACTGGAAGCGTAATCGCGGAACACGGGTTGAGAACCACTGTTTTAGAGGGTCAGCTTAATGAACAGAAATCATTAAATACATTTTCGCTTCTACATCTTTAGACCTGGCCTTAAATTTCCACTATTTACGAACTCTCTGAAGTTATATGTTTTTATTTTCCGGTTACTTGGCCACCCCTGAAATCTGGTCACTATGAGCCTATGCTACGAAGCCCACTTTTTGAATTTTTTCCTTCCGTCACAGTTTTGAATTAATTCCTCTATGGAAAGATTCATAAAAATTTATTAATAAATGAATGACAAAGCATTGGGAAAGAAGACAAGAAATGAATCGTGATTGTTTTTAAACATTGAAATTTTTAATTTTGTTTTCTAAAAAAATAAACAAAATCTCGTGAAATGACAATTGATATCGTTATGAAAAATATTTCGAAAACTTGTTAAGCGAAAAGAATTGAAACTGCAATTTCTGATATTTTCTAGGTGAAATGTTATAGTGTACGTAAAATAATTGTCTCTAATTAATCTATTCAGAAACGTATAATTATAGTTCAATTTGAATGAAAATATCTCTAAAACGCGAACCGCATTTCTTTCATGAAAAACGACAATTGAAGAAAAGGCAATTGATAAAAGATGGGTAATTAATGAACTTCGACAAACACGAATAGACGACACGAGGTGGCGCTTACGAGCATCAGCTGCAAACTTTCTTTTCAACTCCAGCTCCAATCACTTGTCTGTAAGCGGAAAGTTCCTTAAAAGTGTAAATGTATTTCGATATAATGTAATAGAACTGGTGTCACATGCATACACTTTCCATTGTAGAGCATATTTAGGTGTAAACTATGGACGCCAAAAATGATTAAAATTTATTGAATATACATTTGTAACATTATCTGGTCCATTTACAGTACTACAAAAGTGGCGCCAGTTTTCTTAAAACTGCTGGGTGGAATGCCATTAATTCACGGCAGTCCTCTGATGAGTGAGAGCTGCTGCATATGGTGTCAGTGCCCAGCTTTACAACACTCCCTGGTATAGATCATCTGTCTGCAACTTACACATCATCACACTATAGCGCAGCAAATAAGCATCTCGCCGTTAATTTCATTGGTTATTTTCGTAGTCTCAGCATCCAATGAAAAACAGCTGTGAACACCAGTGCGTACATCTTCGTACTAAAATTATTTCCTAGCTCATCTGAAGAAACTCTATTTAGACGTCAAGCATGTATATTTAATTTGAATTTTGTAAATATCATTTTCAAGTGAATTTATTTATGAATGGCTTTTAATCCTTTTTTGGGTATCCATTCTTACCACTCAAATAGAAATGTTACAGACCATCCATTCATCAATTCGGCAACGGCTTCGTTTCTGCCGAGTTTGTCGAATTTTCCATTAAATTACAGCAACTTATTGATGGGAAAACAAGGAATGACGCATTCTTCGAATTTGGCAAATTATCCATTCCTACCTCCAGATATTTTTAATCCGGCTTCAAGAAATATTACCGACCAAATCAATGATCAAGATATCAAAGACGATCCAAAAGTCGAACTTATCGACAAAGACTTGTGGGAGCAATTTCACACTTATGGAACCGAAATGGTCATTACAAAAAGCGGAAGGTGATTTTTATGTTTTTTTTCTAAAATTTTAATTATGGATTTTTGTTTAAATTTAACTCTTATTTATTTATAATATTAATTCATATAAAACACAACAATTCCAAAACAGTTATTATTATTATTATTATTATTTTTAATCTCTTTTTATTTATTAATTTTTAAATTAATAAAATAATTTAAATTAAAATTTTTTTTTTAATTATAATTAAAAGAATTTTTCGATTTTTGATAATAAATTAAAATAACTATTTTCTACTAATTACGTGTTAGAACCTATAAAACCTTGTTGTTTTTTCTCGGTTATTACAAACCAGAATTTATGGCCCTTCAGCACTGAACCCGATTGATCAGTTTCTTCTGATGATAAATAATTCATCATTTGCCGATAATGTGTCGATTCTCTGTCATCGTTCTCCTCCCCGTCCCTGAGACGAGAAGCTTGACCCATTTCAGTTAAGAATTCTGTTAAAGACTCTATTGCATATTATCTGATAAGTAATAATGATAATATTAGTGTTCATTGAGATATAGCATGTGAGTTTGTATGTAATATGTTCGCCTGGTGCTTGTGAAATATCAAGTGTTTCACATCTTGAGCAGCTCCAGTAGAGTGGTGATGATCCCATAAATCTTATCCCGAGAACACTGACACATTCGATAGCTCAAGCGATGAACAAATTATATAGATATCGACTAAGAATAATCAGGTCACAGGAGAGTAATTTCTCTCACTAAATTATCTTACCTAGCTTTAAAGCCCACTGGCCAAACACAAACGGTCGATTTTCATTATCAGTGTTCACAGAAAATGCGATATATTGTCACAAGTTTGGTGCTGTAGCGTGATCTCATTTCCCAGTTTTTGAAGCGTTGGGAAAATTAATCATTATTTCACTCATTTAGAATTCTCTAAGATACCCCAGATGTTGATTTTTTCTTTAGTTGTTATTGTTGGTGGTGGACAATTATTATTATTATTATTTTTATCGCAGAAAGAATTTTCAATACAACGCAATTTCTAGTGGTCGTAGCGTGTCCTTTTTAAGAAATAAGAATTTAGTTTTAATTTCAACAAAAATTACAAAATGCTTAAAAAGAAAAACAAAAAATTAAATGAGGCTTTTTAAAAATAAACTGAAAATTGGTTTAGAAATTGTATTAAAAAAAACCCAGAAATAAATTGGTTCAATTGTTAGATTGGGATTATACACATGATTGAATGAAGATAAGAATTTACAGGGTTTTTTTTCCATATGAAAAAATATATAGCCACACTTATGATTTGCTATGACATTTACATTTGTGGTGGTACTGACTTAATAACGTCATTATGTAATTATTTGAGATTTTACCCGTGATACCCAATTGTAAATAATGTCAAACAGTGATGAATGTTTATACGAATTTTATTTCACACCACAAATTTCAGAAATAAACATTTTCCGGTTATTTAAAACAAAAATTAATTAGTATTATCTATTTTAGAATTTGTATTTTTTTCAACCTCTTATAGATTATAAAAAAAAGTAGCTCTCATTTATTCGAAATGAAAACAAAAGTTTCAAAATTATCAAAAATAAATGACAAAAAAATAAAAATATTAACATTTGTCAACATAATAGCTTGGTATTTTCATTTATGGTATTATTTATTCATTTGCACACCACAATGTTTGGATTACATATTGTAAATTGAACTCATTTGCAGCAAACTATTTGATTCGATATTTAGTAATAGAAAATGTTTTCCATATCCCGTTAATAAAATTCTGTTTACTTTGCTGATACAAAAATGCTATGAGAATATCCAAGAAACTATTTTTAATAGAGCTTGAACCTATTCTCTAATTATTGTAGAAATGACAATTTAGAAAATTTGTTACGCTTGTTTTGCAATAATTTATTTAAAAGAAATTTTCAAGTTTATATTAATGAGTTTTTATTAAATAGATAAGAGATCCTTGAATGACTATTGACACTTTTGAGATTGACAAACAAATGCACATTTCAAAAGAGTAGACTCTCTTTCAACTTTGGAATAAAATAAGAAGAATTAATGAATATGGAAAAAAACATTCCAAACTTGTTCTGAACATTATAATAATAAATAACTAAATTGGATACAAAATTATAATAAAAATCAGGCAGCATAAATAAGTAACGGCGCCAAACACAAAAAAAATATGATACAAATACATCTGCCATAATAAGACATAATAAACGTCGCCATTAAGTTTACAGCGAAATATGAAATACATAGTTAAAAGGCGTCATGCATTAACAAACCAATAAGTGATTAGAGAGCTCATACTGGTAACTATAATTCGCTGTACGACAAAACAATACAAATACGATGCCAAAATAGATAAAATTTGAGTCACTAAGACCAGCCAGTAACGAAACAGGTGCTAGCAGAAAGGACGCCAAGATCACTAGATTGACTATTCTTGCGTAAAGTAAAAATCTCGGAGCTAGTCAAATGGTATTTTGAGCAAGTTTAATCGGTTTTTGCCTCGCAGTATCAGATAACTATCTAAATAATCACCGCTCACAATTGTTTGCCAAATATTTCAACAATATTGTTCCTTTGACGCCACATTTTACTGTGTAGTATGGGTTGGCTATAATAAGTGTACAAATCATTTGTATTCTCTAGTCATATTTCAAAGTTAGCAACCATAGTTTATATCATTTGCAAATTCAAATGAATAATAATAATAATAATAATAATAATAATAATAATAATAATAATAATAATAATAATAATAATAATAATAATAATAATAATAATAATAATAATAATAATAATAATAATAATAATAATTATAATAATAATAATAATAATAATAATAATAATAATAATAATAATAATAATAATTATAATAATTATAATAATAATAATAATAATAATAATAATAATAATAATAATAATAATAATAATAATAATAATAATAATAATAACAATAATAATAATAATAATAATAATAATAATAATAATAATAATAATAATAATATTTTCATATTAATTTAATATTTCGTTTATTATTTAGACGAATGTTTCCTCCATACAAAGTCCAAGTTAGTGGTTTGGATAAGCGTGCAAAATATATAATGCTCATGGATGTTGTAGCAGTTGATGACTGCCGATATAAATTCCACAACAACCAATGGATGGTAGCCGGCAAAGCCGATCCAGAAATGCCTAAAAGAATGTATATCCACCCCGATTCACCAACTACTGGGGAACAATGGATGCAAAAGATCATATCTTTTCACAAATTGAAACTTACGAACAATATATCAGACAAACATGGCTTTGTAAGTTAATAAAATATAATCACCACCAGTTATTTTGTTAATAATTTGTTTCAATTGGCAAGTCTAAATTTTAAATTTATTTAATTTTTATTTAATAATTAATTTTAATTAAATTTTGTTTTTTAATTGTTCAAACAAAATTTAACTAATTAAATTTATAAATTATAATATTACAACAAATATTGATTATTATTATTATTATTATTATTATTATTATTATTATTATTATTATTATTATTATTATTATTATTATTATTATTATTATTATTATTATTATTATTATTATAAAATAATATTACAACGAATTATTGTTATTATTAAAACGAAATTTTTACGAACCGAATTATTAATTAATTTTTTCACATCCCAAAAGAAAATTTATTAACTATTTTGGTGTTCATATTTTTTTGGAATTAAAGATCTATCAATTGAGGAATCATTTTATTGGCATTATTAGCAGACTAATAGACATTTTTACTGTTTTGAATTTATCACTTCAATGGGTAAAAAATAAATTTTCAGTGTTGTTTAAATTTGTATTAAATTTTCAAAGCCTCATTTGAAAACTAAAAATTAAGCATTGATCAGGGGAGGTAGTAATTTTTCCATAGGAAATTTTGGGAAATTTATTAGGAAAATGTTTTTTTTTGTTTAACAGAGGTTGTTTTTATTTAAGAAATTTTATTATTTGATATTGATTTATCAACAAAAATATTGGTATAGTAAGATATCATCAGTTTATTGTTAAAACGGATATTATTTATATTATCGTTGAATTTTAAATCTTTCAATTTGTTATTATTGGCGTGCAAAATCTACTCTTTTCCTTCTCATCAATTCATCAGTAAGTTTAGATTTAGCTGGCAAAACTGACAGAAAGCGTGTGGAAAACTCCCCATCAAGATATGAATAATGAGAGTAGCTCATTTCTCTGTCTACGAATACAGTTGAGTTACGGGGAAACTTGATGCACTTTTATCGTTTATTGCTGATGATTACCTGTGATTTTTCATCGAAATTTCTCTAGAGGTACAATGTGACTTCTTGTTTGTCTATAATCAGACTCAAACTGTTATATGTTGGATATTCATGTACCATGGGATATCAATTATATTCCCCATGTCATGTTGCGATCCTTAGTGGGAAATATTTTATGCAGTGCTATATTTTCCTCATCACGAAATCAATGAAGGATTAATAACAAACATAATAAGATCTATAATAATTTTTATTTTTAGTCGAGCGGAAAAGTTAATTTTTCAAAATCATTATATGGTTATCAGTAAAATCATTTATTTTTTTGTTTACCTTTGACCTATTTTTTTTTAATTTCATTTACATTTTTCACTTAATGATCAATGTTTTTTTCTATTTGACAGAGCGAAAAATTCTGTTAAGTAGGATTAAACATTGATCTGTAGTCGTAAACTCATGTCAACTAGTCCACCTTCCTCCTTTCAATGGGCGCGAGTTAATAAAAACAAGAATTTAAATAAATAAAGTTAAACAATACAACTATAACAATTGGAAATTCACAGTTTATAAACGTTTTAATTCATTTAAAAAAATACAAAAAACAGCATTTATTTATAAATAAACAATCTCCATTGCTCATTATCGACTAACTGCGACCACATCTAGGTTCAGAATTGCTTAACAAAATATTCCAAAAAGGATCCTGCAGGTCAACCGTCGGCAACCTTTTCGAGTGATGGCCAAGAATATAACTTTTTAAACAAGAATGTGGGCCATTAGTCCATCAGTTTTTAATGGCTGCGCTAGATATCGGAACAATGAAACTGCTAATAAGAGTCTTTTTATTGAATTAAGAATTTAAATAATGGCGAACGAGTAAATTACCGAATGGGCCAAATGCGGCCAGTAGTGTAGATGAATAAAATAAATATTGTTAAAAGATTTGCATTTAAAATTATTTTTGAAAAAGTAGCACTTTAACAATAAATTTGAATAGAAACAATATTTTCAAAAATAAATTGACTGGAAACAATAAGCCTACCGAAAAAGTCACCCCTCCGCATGAAGGCTTACTCACCGAGCTTATTCACTTGTTTTAAAGTGTAACCAAGGGGAAAGGGATGAACTTCATTCTCAGAAAAAGGGAATTTACTTTTATGTAATATTAATGTTTTCAAGCAATAAACATAATTTTTAATTTTTGGGCCCTCGAGTTAATTTTGGCTCATGGGCATCGATTCCTTTATCCGTTATTGTTCAATCCCGCCAATAAAAAAATATATAACGAAATTTTTGTAGCAATACACCGTCTTGGAAATGTTTTGTTTTAATTATCAATTTTATTATAGACAATTCTGAATTCTATGCACAAATATCAACCACGTTTCCACTTAGTGAGAGCAAATGATATAATGAGATTACCTTACAGTACGTTTCGGTCATACGTTTTCAAAGAAACGCAATTCATAGGCGTAACAGCTTATCAAAACGAAAAGGTAAAGTGATTCATTATTGAAAAAAATATCTCAAATTTTCTCAAATATATTAATTAAATTATTATTTACATACTAAATTGAATCAAATTTAATATTTGTTTAAGTTAAATGTAAGTAATATTACCTTATTTAAACAAAAATACTTAGTTATGTCAAATATTGTTTAATCCAATAACCGTTATAATTATTTGCTTTATTTAATTGAGTTTTTTGTTATTATTTGTTTAAATTAATTTCTTTTGTAGATTACTCAACTCAAAATTGATCATAACCCCTTTGCAAAAGGATTTCGTGATACTGGCGGAGGAAAAAGAGAAAAGAAGTATTTAGTATTTGTTTTAATAGAACTCAATTGAACTTTCATTCGAAGGAAATTGAATGGCTCTGCAATTTCGACTTCTTCCGATGTAGATAATAAAGGAAATAAAGATAACAGCGAAGAAATCAGTGAATGCAGTGATGTTAATATAGACATTGAGGAATGTTTAAACAAAAACGATTTAAAACAAATAAATGATAAAAATCCAGATTTCAATGAGTTGTCCATAAATATATGCAGTTCAAAGTTGAAAAGAAAACATTGTAAGTAATATATTTTATTTTATATTATTCGGACATAAACTCACATTTTTAATTATAATTATTTATTGACAAATGAAATGTATGCAAATATATAGTAAATAGTATATATTTCCGGTTACATATATTTATTTCTTATTAAATATTATTATAAGAACTTTTATTTCTCCAATTTCAATTTCACCACTGATTATTTTTTACATTGAATTTATTAAAAAGAGAGCTTGAAGACTATTAATCAGTAATATATCGATGTTTTTAATACTCAACAAACATCGATATATTACTGATTTATAGTCTTCAAACTCTCTTTTTAATAAATTCTTATTAAATGTTTATCATTTCTACACAAATTAAATGGACAAAAAAGGTATGAACTTGTTTAGAACATCTCCATATATCATATTATACAAAAAATAAACTGTTTTTTTTAATATAAATTATATTTATTTAATATTATCTATGGGGTAATGTTATAAACAAGGACCCAATGATTTTTAAATTTGAACTCACACAGAAAACATATTTGATTTTGCACAATATAGGTAAGGGATTAAAGGGGTTTCAATTTAGTTAGGTACATCAACAAATATATTTTAATAGTAAAGAAATAAACAAAATTATTATGACAAGTACTAAATTAAATACTAAAAATAGCTTGTTATGTTATGAAATAATAAAAAAATAATTAAAATATAAAATTCCAATATCATATTATATAAACAAAATTGTATTATATTTTTGGCAATTTAAAAATCCTAAATTTATTAATCACTCATCAGATTTAAAAAAGCTGTTAAATGAATTTCTGTTCAGTAACAAAATAAATATAAAAATATAATAAAACCCTACAAACGTTTGTAACTGTCCAATTGGTAGTCTAGGGTTAATAGGGGAAGCACATACTTTTCAATTCCGATTAAAACAAAATATATAGAGAGATTATCCACAGTTATTTATTGAGAAATGAAATCCTAGCAATAAATGACATCAGATTATATTTATTTCTTCATTATTGCCTAAAGTCGAATCCCAGTGAAAAAAAAAACACTTATTTTTAATAAGTCAAATTAAAACAAAATTGGCTTTTTTGCGAATTTTTAGTAAAGTAATATTTCAAATAAACCTTATTTCATTTTTATTGTATTAGAGAGAGAGAAAAAAAATAAAACGATTTATAGAATTGAAAATTGTAAAATCTATTGAAAAAATTTCCATTTCAAGGAAAAGAAAATAAATTAGTGGTCGGATTTAATTTTTTTTTAGTCTATAAAAAGCATGTTGAAATTTATCAAATTAGTATCGAATAAGTTTGATTGTAAATATTGATTCAGGGAAAATAGGGGAGAATAATATTTAAAAAAATAAAAAAATAGCCTAACATTGAAATGAGACTGTAAAATTACTTTTTTCATTAGCGCTTCCTTATTTATGTCATTGGCTTTTAACCGGTTAATACATTATCACTTTCACTTTGTTTCCCATAGCTTCTTAGAAATATAATCCTATAGATTCCATCTAGACTCAGCTACGCTAACCTAATGGGCATTTTCAGCCGAATTTCCTGTTGATAGCTCACAACTTGATCTGTTACAATTGCTAGAAACACCTTTACTCACAGATTAGCAAAAAGGAAATATCACCGAAAAGCAGGAAACATAAATTGACTTTCATTTGCACGTCTTTAGAGTGATAATTTATGTTCATTATTCAACTTGTCTTGGTTTCTTTCAAAAGAAAATCAATTATTTGTTTTACTAATTGTTTTGCTTTTAATTTATGACGTCATTAAATTTGGTAGTCGATTTTGTATATTTATAAAATAAATGCAAAAATTTTATTTATTAAAAATTTTATTTAGTAAGTTTCGAAGCATCGCCGTTAGATGCCAATCATAATAAAGCGTCGAAAAAATTGAAAAATCAAGAGGAAAATTTTAATTTGACCCCCGATTCGTCGTCTCAGTCAACTTCAATTGGAAAACACAAACAAGATACTCAGTTAGAATTCGAGAAATCCCTTCATGGGAACATTTCCCCAAATAAAAATACTGAATTATTCGAACATCCAGATTCGACAGATAATCTACACAACGTAAATTCAGTGTCAATTAAAGACAATTTCCCACCTCCTAATGTAACAGTTTTACCAAGTTCCGCTAATAATTTCATCCACCAGCCTTGGCTAATTTCACCGGGTTTGAACACGAGTCGATCAAATCATTTAATTAATTCGACAAATAAATTAATACCTCCTATGTTTTCTTATTCATCAATTCCCTCAATTCAAAAAGATATAAATGACTTTCACGATTCGAATTCTTCTTTCAAAACATTATCTCTCAATTCTCTTAGTCAAAAGTTTCCCTCGATTTTCATGTCTAATCACAATTCCATAAACAACATTTTCCTACCGTCAATGTTTCAAAACAACATCCTAAAATCCAGATTCAAAACCCATCCGTCTTATTTGCACCCATCACCATCGCCGAGGACAAATCAAGCGAACTTTTCTACGTTGGCCTTTGCAGCCGCGATGGCTTCATTGACAAAATCGTCCGACTTTTTCAATCACAAATTTCAGGAATCTGAACTATTCAATAGAGAAGACAATAATAAGATAACAGATAAGAATTCAGTCAATGTAAAAAAGAAACGTATTAAAGCAGATTTATCCAACATTGATACTCTAATAAGTCACCCCAACAGCCCGTCAAATAATGATGAATGATGAATTTTTCGTCTCGAAATCTGTGATACTTAAAAAATTTTAAAACATTCCTTTTCACAATAATTGATGCTCAACATAAAAAATATTGGACAACTAATGTGTAAATATCGATCATTAATACATTTCATTCTTCTGTGATTTTTATTTATTAATATTTTATTATTTAATTGTAGATGGAGATTGGCTGAAAATGCGCTAGTTTATTTATTGGTGTTAGATGTACTACTTTCTAAGTTAGCATGCTTACATTTCATCGCTATCGGTAAACAATTTCTTCCTGATACAATATTTGTCTGAGAATATTTGTTATTATTTTCTCATTAAATGAAAATAAAAAATTTAGAACAAAATAGAAAATATTAAAATAAAAATTTTTAAAAATTATTGATTATTTAAAATATCGATTATAATTGAAAAACAGTTTATTTGAAATTGATAATTAATAATCAATAAAATTAAATAACTAAATGAACTTCAAAGAATATAAATAAAATATTAAAAATAATTCTGGAAAAAATTAATATTAAAATAAAAATTTTAAAAATTATTGATTATTCAAAATATCGATTATAATTGAAAAACAGTTTATTTGAAATAATCAATAATTAATAATCAATAAAATTAAATGACAAAATGAATTTCAAAGAATATAAATAAAATATTAAAAATAATTCTGGAAAAAATTAATACATTAAATTTATTATAATTGTATGAAACAGTGAAAATATGCATTTCAAAAACAAAGTTGATGAATTTTATAAATAATATTTTATTGTACCGTTCCACTGGGAAAGGTATAAAAAAATTTCCCACTATTTTGTAAGAAATTCAATAGGCAAAATGTGATTATAGGAAACATAAGAAATTGCATTTAACATATGAAAACTGTAGCGAGTAGAAGGATAGCAGATTATGTGACTGTCCCAGGCATCCAGTAAAAGGGAGAAATACAAATTTAGTATTTGAACTTGTCTATGTTGATTTATTATAGTTTTTACACGGCCGTTTCGAGTGGCAAATATGTTAAAGGGAGCCTAAGATGTTGTCTTGTGTATGACCTTTTCTGTACAGTCCTGTTATTAAAACCTTTTGTCAGAGTGTTCCAGGAAACATTTTAGCAACAATAAGATTTTTCGTCGAATAAATGAGATCTTTCAGAAAAGGAAATGGATACCAAAAAGTGTCTGTTAGTTGTCCAAAAGAAGTTAAAACGAAAAATTCGATCTTCTTCATGAAACTGTCAAAAAGAATTATTTTCGAAATTATGGTTGCAAAATACTTGATATCGACTCCAGATATTTCCCATGAAACTCAAGTTTCCGAGATGTTGGGTTACGTTCATGTTGATGAAAATAAGAAAAGTTGAAATAACTGAGGTACTTTAGGATTTTTTTTTCAAATCAACAAAAATTATGCACTCAGCTTGGCAAATAACATTCTTGAAAAATTGGAAGAAGGCAAATTTTTCATCTATGACTATTGAGGTCAAGTATATGATAGCGTTTCACGAAGGGCGCGACAAATTTAATACAAGCTTTGAAAAACTGCTGGAAGGAAAACTTTCTAGGGAAATGAAATGTCCAGTCATTCAGTTATATGATGAAATTATTAACTTTGTGATGCTTCCCAGAGCTAGCATTTGACCTCGATCTTTAAAGCGCTCTGGAGTTTTTATTGCAGTTATCATTACAGTTTGAAAGGAGTGTCTTTCCAAAGATGTGTATTGCATAAAGATTACTTCCTACCGTTGCAATTTCTTCATTTCCATGCTATAAGACCGATTGATCAAAGAATTCTTCATGGCTGATGTAAAAAATGAAGTATTTAAAATGTTTCCTGAAAGGAGATTTTTGTGGTCGTTCTGATGTGCATGAATATATAGAACGCGTTAAGATGCATACGGCACAGGAAGGATTAAATAAATCAAAATTGTAATGTTATAAATATTATTAACTAAAACTATTAGAATAATAAATAACACAAAATAACACAAAATATTCCATTGATAAAAGTTCATGCATAAAAACAAATGATTTTTATTCTATATAGTTTTTTTCTGTACAGTTAAATCCAACTCATTTTAAAAGTCTTGATTTCCGTCACAAGTTTATTTATTACAATTTCTTTTTTATAAGAGCGCCAACGATAAATTATTTAAACATCAATGGTAATTAAATATCATAACTCCCCCCTTCTTAAGCTTTTATCCAATATTCATTCACTCGATTATTCTTTCTTTCGTTCCCTTTCGATAATTTGTATTGATAATTTGTATTGAATTTCGTACTGCGAACCGTCTTTGTGACTGTTCTGCGGTTCATGCGGCTCTCTTTCTCATGTCCAAAGCTCTCATATTATCTGCATATTTATCTTAGTTATATCTTACTTATATCATCAATTCTCCTCCTGATATAAAAAGTAAACTTGAAGAATTAAAGAATTCCCAAACGCCAGAGATAATCGATTTCAAGAAACAAGAAGAAATTCCAGTCAAGATTTCAAATGCAGACAACCAATTCAAACCAGTTTCCAAAATAACAATTCAGAACAACGTTCAAATATTCAATTTCATGCTTATCCTGAATTTGGTTATATCAATGGTTCTCAATTAATGTAAAAGCGCGGAACACCATTCACATGATTTTTTTACGCGGAACACTGACAAAAAAATACTTGCCCACAATGAATGACCAATGACAAATTACTATAAATCTGTCGTAAACGTAAACAATGCCTTCTTATAAGCAAAGAAAATACCACACGCAACAATAACAAGCAATAAAAACACTTTTATATTTGTATGTTTATATATCTGTGTAACGGCTTTCTTATTGAATCATCTTAGAAAAAAATTAATTGAGGTTTTTGATGATAAGTTTCTTAAATGCAAATTTAAAGATAAAATGTCATTTTTTTCGCGGAACACAGGTTGAGAACCACTGGGTTATATGGATTGTAAATGTCTAAATATTCAATGTTTATGCTGTGGTAAGCAAGGTCATTCAAAGTTTAGGTATTTTCTGATGCAGAATCATTGTGGAAAAAATTCTAAAGAGATTTCGATCATTACAAGCGAAATTCCAATCGACTAAATGGAAATTAAAATCGATAATCTAATAATTTTAATCGATCGAACGATCAGAATGACAAAATTCATGTTGCTGCGATATATAATCACGAGTCAAACGACTATGACGAACACCCTGAGATTTCGGTAAATGTCAAAAATCCAAGCAGAGTGCATATTGTTGGGCTGAGTCGGAAAATTAATTTGTAAAAATTAAGAGAATAAAATAAGCAGGATACGAGGAAAGTAAAAATAAAATAACAAATTTACAAATAAAATAGAGTAAGATATAGGAAAAACAATAATTAGAAAATAAGAATTAAAACAAAATTATAAAATAAGATAAATTAAATAGGACAATAGAATGACAGAAAATAACGTAGAATTCAGTAAATAATAAGGAAATTAAAGAAAATAAACAGAAAATATATTAAAAATAAAGAAAATAGGAAGAAATAACCAAAAAACAAGAAAAATAAATTAAAGTAACAAAATTAGGCGGTACTCAATTCTGATTGGTCCGCACAAATAAAAAACTACTATATAAACAGGCACCAAAATCATTAAAATTACAGTTAACTCCAAAATTTTACAGGTAAATGAAATTTCTATAGTATACAGTTAACTCCAAAATTTTACAGACAACAGCGACCTACAGGAATTCGATTCAGAAACCAGGAACATTAGCACATCGACAGTTAAGAATTCACTTAAATTTCGAACAATTCTTGATTCGATCCAGTACCTTCCGGCTCAGCCTATAAATCTATTCAAACTACTTAGTGAGGACATTTTATTTTATATTTCCATTTTATTTTAACTAGTTGATAATGACCATGTATATTTAAGAAATAATTAAATTTTAATTTGAAATGATTTTCTTTTCGTTTGATTCCTTAATGAGTTAATTAATTAAATGATTTACCTGTTTAATCGTAATCACTAATAACAAACAAACTATTCTACATTTTTATTGTTTTTATGAGTTATTATTTTATGATTTCAATCTCATGAGGAACGTGGAGTTGAGACGTTCCATACCATGGTGTGAGGGGCCTTCGGGAGCTCAGCCGGTGGGTGTGGAACGTTTCAATCACGCAGCTGATTCGGGCCGTAATGTGGGGGCTTCCTCACGGGTCCGTCGCTGAAGGTCACTAAAAACTGCATCTGGAATAATCAGAAAGAAGGAGTGAAATAAATCTAATTTGCAGAAAGATGGTAGCAGAGAATCACAGTGACTGAGCGAGTCTAAAGCCTTCGTAACCACAATAATGCTTCAAACTAGAGTTCTCGTATTCTGCGAATTTAGCATCACCGTCAACCATAGATCTAGATCTGTTATTTCCGGGAATAGGGAAAGCATCATCGGTCTATAGATTGTTCTCTCATCTCAAAAATTGCCCTTATCCTTGGTTTTAACAATGAATTTCGTTTAAAATACTCATTTCGGCAGTAGAACAGCTATATAATGGAACATAATACTGTTACCCATATGTAAATCGAAAACAACACGAAATATGCAAAGATCTTTATTTAATTATATAAAAGTAGAACAAATTTTGACAAACCTGTATGAGAGACAGTGCATAAAACAAAAATTCATCTTTACATAAATTTCGAGGTAGTCGATATCCACGAGTTGAGATCAATGCCAATATCTTGAATAGTTGCAAAATCCATACGCGAAGTAATATATCCAACAGTTGTTACGAGAGAGAATTTCAAAATTTAATTTCCTGATAAACAGAAATCCAACGCGGTGTGAGATAACATCTGAAAATCCATGCAACATGTGAATTGGATTAAAATTCCAGAGAGTGTATACACACGTACATACACGCATGCACATTGTGAATCCTGGTATGTGAATACCCATCAGGGATAATCCAAACATGACTCAGCGCAATAGTATGAAAATAAGTTCCATACGCCACATGCACGAGAATTTTTCTGTTAACCGACAACGGTAGGTAAATTCACAACGGATCATCAGCATGAGAAATCCTATCTGGTGTGTCATGTGTGGTTCCAACTAACGAATAAAAGCATCAGGCGTTATTAGATTTAATACTAGCCACAGCAAATCAACAGCAGGCGATTGGATGTTTTTTAAGCCCACATTATCAGACTTTCTAAAACGTTAATATTATAATTAACAATTAATTACAATTGATCTACCCACTTATCGATAACATTTACTTATTGAATAATTTCCCTTTTGTAAAATAGTCAGGTATTTCGGTTTGAGCTTCTCAATGCTATTTACCGTTTCCAAGGCAACCTCAAGTTATAATAATTTCATGAACATATAAATTTCATTGCCAACCATGATGCATTATTATCAATAGACACAGACATATGTCGCCGGTCGGTGTTCTTGTAAATAATAATCCAGAGGGAATGAATATTAAGGAACCCAAAGGAACTCCTTTGCTAGCTACCCATTTCTTTTCTATAGGTACACCTAGTCGACGAATAATTTCATCGGGACGACGACATTGTAATTTGGTTTATCTTATTTTAGCTCTATTTTTCTTTATAGCCATCAGACATGCTACCGAACACAAGATCTGTTCTCAAACCCTGCTTTTCTTGCTCCGACAAGAATACAATAATTAAGGATCTACAAACTCAGATTGGACGGTATAAGAGAAAGATAGATGAGTTAGAAGGGACATGGTTTAGTCCCACCCAGATGAAAGAAACTCAGAAAAAGTTATACCGAAGTGAGCATTGCCGCGATGCACTAATATCCGAGAGTCGGGCACAGAGGAGTCTCATAAAAGAGCAGTCGGAAGCGCTGCATAAATTATATATCCAGGCAGCAACCACTAGGAAGATCGCGAAGATCCCAATCGGCGAAGCCAGCAATCTTTTCCCCGCGCACCACGATACCTCTGTTAGGTCTCCATCACCTCTCAGGAAGTCTTGCCGTGCGTGCGTGACAACCGATCTTTCTCCCCGAAGCCCAGAGGTTGCATTCACCGGGACTAGCAGGGTCCAATTGAACATCGCATCTTCATCAACCGCGCAAACACCGGCAGCTTCGAAGCCAAAACGTCGGCAACTGTCCCGTGCCGAACGCAAACGGAAACAGCGAGAGCGGGCATCTGTCAAGCAGCGTACCATGTCAACCGTCGCTCCAGTTAGTAGTGATAGTAACCCAACCGTGGTAGATCTAACAATCGGGATTCCCGGGCGAGTAATCTCTGCCGCCGGGGTGACATGGGAAGAAAACGCCGCCGAGTTTTTTGACCTGGACGAGTTGCTCGCGGATGCGGAGTGGGAAACATGAAAATCCCCCCGTGAAACGGCCTCATCCGTCATAGAGACCCGAGCTTTATCTAAATCATCTTTTGCTCTTGAGTTTTCTCATGTCCTTGTAAATTTTGTTGTATGTGTTACCTACATATTTGTATAATGATTATAACAATAAATAATTTTTCGTTTATATATGTGTTTTATCTTTGACTTAATAAAGTTAATATGGATTGGTAAACGGTATTGAGAGTCTCAAACAACCGAGGAACATTAGTCAATTGGCAATCCCAGCTAGGAAACAGGGCGATGGGGTGACAGGGTGAATAGACGTAAGTCCTTCCATCGGCAGTCAGGGGTTAGGAAGTCGAGGCCTCAGTAAGGAGTAGTCCGAAGGAGTATGGCTCACCTGCTTACTGGCGTCTCGCCGGCATAGCACAGTTCCAACGTGAGGTAACTCACGGGTGCTATGTTGGAGGGTAGGTTATGTACGGGTCCTGCTCAGTGATGACAAAAAATAAAGACGAGCGATATCGATGTGGGCAATTCATCCTCTAGATCAAAGTGGAACAAAAAAGGGGGTCATCTGAGTAGTCACCCGCCAACATAATTTTTGGGGGCTCAGCCGGGATTATGTTTGAAATTTCCAATAATTAGTGCGAACTCCACCGGGATTATCGATTGAAATTTTGTTGAATAATGCGAACCCACCGGGATTGTCAATTTTTGATGGAGAGTGCGAATTGACTAATGCTTATCGAATCTTCTTATAAAATTAGGATTAGAAAATAATAAAATTAGAGATATAAATAAAGTAAAATGTAATAATAAGATAAAAATAGAATAAATTATAACGGTTTAAAAAGGAAAATATCTGGTGAAACAACCACTAATTAGCTCTATATTATTAAAATACTTTCTTTTCTCCATAGACATGACGGAATTCGCAGAACAGATGCAACAATTAATCAATTTCATTGATATAGAAAACGACTCCATAAAAACGCTTATACACAAAAGAGAAAGGATTAAGAGCATACAATTGCAAACAATGGGACAAGCATCAGTCGCACCTAACCACATGTTATTAGCCATAGGTCTGAGTCGTACAGATGGTAACGTGAATCATGAAACAATATACCAGTGGTACCAAGAAAGATTGAGACACCCTACATTAAATCTGAAATATCATCAACTACGAGATCAATTAGATATCATACCTGATATAATAGAACAGAAGATTCAAGAGAAACTCACTAGATTACGAACCTGTCTGTCTTGCCAACTTCGTCCTATTCGCGTACTGTTCTTGCCTTGTGGACACCTCAGTCACTGTGAGGAATGTGTGAACGAGTTAAAACGATGCACGATATGTAAGCATGAGATAAAAGAAACTCATATGGTTTATTATGGCGAATGAAATTGTTGAAGGAATAATAACATCTACGAACATTGAATTGATACTGACGATCGAATGAGAATAAATGTAATTGTTGTGTGAAATATTATTAAAGTAGTAACTTTTATTCTTATGACGAATAAATTTTTGTTATGAACTGAGTAAATTATGGCTTTTAATTCTATTGTATAAATTTTTTTTTGAATCAAACGAAAAGAAAACTAAACTAACGTGGAATTAGTCCCAATATAGGCTGTAAGGGTACAAACCGAGCCACCTTCGGGCGGTACGTTCTATCATAAGAAAAACCAATTGGGAGGGGACAACCGATCAACCTAAGTGAGGAGCGTGAGGCGGGGTACCATCGCAAATGATGAGAAGTTTCCGCGGTGTGACTGATCACCATGCCAATGTGGAAATGGATCATCGCGATCGTCGTGCGTTTTGAGCAAGGGGAGAAAGGGGGAACACTCTCAAGCGGTAAAGATTAAGTCGACAAATTAAAAGTAGAGAAAATGATAATTTAGAGTAAAAGAGAGACAAGGAGAAGTAGAAGCATGCAGAGTGAGAGATAATAAGGCCGAGTCGTGGAAAAGTCCAGCCGGTCAGGATAATGAAGACTGAGCTGTTGAAAAATGCCAGCCAGTCGTAAAGGCCTAGAAAATCAGTGAGATAGCAATTATTGCTACTAGTGAGAAGGCATTATGCCTACCGAAAAAATAGCGTTAAGCTAATAGTGAGATAGCAATTATTGCTACTAGTGAGAAGGCATTATGCCTACCGAAAAAATAGCGTTAAGCTAATAGTGAGATAGCAATTATTGCTACTAGTGAGAAGGCATTATGCCTACCGAAAAAATAGCGTTAAGCTAATAGTGAGATAGCAATTATTGCTACTAGTGAGAAGGCATTATGCCTACCGAAAAAATAGTGTTAAGCTAATAGTGAGATGGCAATTATTGCCACTAGTGAGAAGGCATTATGCCTACCATGAAATAACGTTAAACGAATAGTAAGACAGAATATTGAAGCTAGCTAGAAATGAATTAAACTAAATACGAAAATGCAAAGGTAGAAAGGACTAAACGAGCTCGTGATAGATGATAATAAAGCGTTAATGATAAGGAGAGATAGGGAAAGGAAAATAAATGAAGAAGAGAGGGAAAATAAAGAATAAGCGAGGATGACGATTAAGAGAATAATTAAATAATTAAAGGGATCCCAGTGGAGTAGAGAAACTCCACAGAGTTTTTTGGTTTAACCGGGAAAGTGATTTTATTGGGTTTAGAGTAAAACCCCGGGAAAAAACAACCAACAGACAAGTAAAATAGCGACGACAGCGCCAGAAAAGTAAGGATAAAGGGGGGTAATAAGCAGTGACCGACAACGACCTATTCATACTATAAGTATTAAAGATAGATAATTATTACGACTCTATAGATAATTGTTACTACCCCATATAGATAATTTAAAATCGACGAAAAATACGGGCTGATGGGAAATTATAACCCGCGGAAGTAATCGTATGAAAAATAGGGTAAGCACAAACAGAAACCTAAAAGGTGTCTGTGTTTGAATGTTACGGAAAGAATGATGAAGTCGTGTAAGCAGATGCAACACGAGATCATTTTTTCATTTTAGATAGCAAACCAATCCAGTCAACCAAGTCAATCCAGAACCTGCACAAAAGGAATTCGAAGAAACCAACAACCAACCGGAGATAATTAAGTCAGAACCCGCTCAATAGGAGTAACACCATCCGAAGATTGTAACAACGGAAGACGATACAAATAACGACAGCTCCAACTTCAACCGAATCACCGACATACTCAGTCTCGTTGTGTTAGCAGCCATCAGCCAAGGACTACTAAATCTCCTCAGAATATCAGTAGCAGAAGCGTATAGAATATTCTTCGAAGGAAACACTATCAGAGCAGAACTCGCCCAATTCAACAGCCACTAACCGTAAGAAAATCTACCAGAAAAGACAGAGAAGCGTAAGAAAGAATCACGGATAAACCTAGCCTTAGATCTTCAAGTAAGCCAGGAGACGTATTATTTTCAGGAGACGAATTAGAACAACTCAAAAGAGGACGATCAATTAGACATCAGAGAGGGATATCACAAGGAGCAAGAAGAACCAACAAAATACCGATATACGATCAAGAAAACCCCTACAACCGGATATACGCCCAGTCGATCTAGAAGCAGAGATAGCCTATCCGATATCACAAACCACCTAACTGCGTCAACAGAAGCACTATCTGCCAATAGCCTGAGTACATCGTTGGATAATTTGAAAGAACCGATAGAAATTCAAGAACCAATCATGACGAGTGTAGTAAAAACCGACGAGTATAAAGAAAAATTTAGAGGTGAACCGTTCAACGGAAATGCAAACAAATTGGTAACGTTTATCACCAACTTCGAGGTCTATATCACGGTGTGTGGATGGACCGCCGAAGCGGTTAGTAAGAGAATGCCGTTGTTTTTGTGCGATAGCGCGTTAGAAGTGTATTTAGAAGCTAAAGAAAGAGATACAAAATTAGATAATTGGGAGGATATCAAAACATTCCTGAAGAAAACTTTCGGAGCGAGCAAGCCGATAAATCAAGCACTCGGCGAACTAGCCAATAGAAAACAGAGAGCAAATGAATCAATAACATTATATGCAAGTGAATTGCGGAGATTAGCAAAGAAAGCAATGAATGGAAAACTGCCAGAGGAAAATTTGATCGGCTATTTCATAGAGGGATTACGCCGAGAAGAAGTGAGAGCATCTGTAGGATGCCAAATGTGTAAAACGTTGGAAGAGGCCATAGATTGGGCCACAAGATGTGAACTTCACCTTCCTGCACAAATGAATATCATGCAAGAGGATGGGAGGATAGCAACAGCCACGGTAAAAACGGATAATGGAGATAACACCAACCAAGGACCAAAGATGAATCAATTTATACCCGGTGCGCATCAAATTTTCAAACCACCACAAGGACGATCGAATGGGAATAATAGTGATCGCAACAACCTGAATACCGGGAACAGTTTTAATAATCGACGAAATACGAACGATAACAAACAGTGCCGAACATGTGGCAAATCAGGACATTGGGATAGAGATTGTTATAGAAATGCAACGTGTAATCGGTGCGGACGACGGGGACATACGGAGGGTATATGTCAAGCAAGAGCGTGTTACAACTGTGGACAATCAGGACATATCTCGAGAGAATGCCGAGAAAGAAACCAGCAACAACGACAACCTCAACGGAATAATAATTATACACCAAATCCACAACGACAAAATAGCCTCAGTGAAAGAAAACAAATGAACGTCATGCAAGAAATTTCTCAAATGAAACAGATGATGCATCAATTGATGCGACCCAGATCAGAACCGGCACCTCAGCAAACACAGAATATACGGATGATGAGAAGCACCGAAAACATCAACGACTACGAGAGACAGCAACACGCGCAAGATTGGCAACGATTGCAGGCTGAGGAAGAGAGGATAAAACAAGAACGCAACCAACAACGACAAGAGCAACCCTTACGACTAAATATGATGAGATTGATAAAGGACGTTAAAGATCAATATTGCTACAACTATGGGAAAATCCCAAGAACAACACCTACGACTGAACCAGAAAAGGTAAAAGAACCAACGACAAAAATCAGAACAGAAAATCCAACCACGATACTAAAGGGAAACCAAAGAATTCAGAAAATATTCTGGAAAAAGATAAAAGATAAGATCGAAAAGGAACATGATAAAACGAAAGCAGAGGTAAAAGATGAAAACGACAAGAACAAGGAACCACCCAGTCATCTAAACCACAAAATACTACAGGAATTGGAATTCGAGGAAACAACGATATTCGAAAATAAGAAACTAAAACGAGTACCAAGGATGAGGAATTTGCGAATCAACATGATGAAAAGGTCAAAAGATACGTCGTCATCAGATGAAGACTATGTGAGCAGCTTGGGTGGAGAAATACTGCAATGGAACGAAGCTAGTGAACCTCAAAAAAGGAAAACCAAAGAAGAGAAAAGCGAAAATGAGATAACCAGCGAAAGTAAGGACGATGACATCGAAATGAAATTAAGAAAAGAAAAGGAGGAAGCGTTAAAACGAGTAGCTGAAATACTCCCAGTGGTGGTGAGAAACCAAGAGTTTATCGATGCAATACCATTCCGGCGATTCGCACAGAAAGTGATGAAATTGGAAAGAAACGAGAAAGATTTAATACCAAGCGAGGAAAAGTTGATAATAAAAAAGTATATGGAAAAAATGAAGCAGGCCGATACCACGCGATATGTAATAAAAATCGGAACCAGTAAAGGACTTGAAAGAATATGGATCAAAAACACAGTCACGGACGAACTTTTCGATTGGATACGAGAACATTTAGGCAGCTCGAGGAAAAAGGAGTACCTATATCAATATCAAGGAGAGCAAATTAAACCAGATATGCACTTAGTAGACGCACTGATATGGCCAGGAGAGACCCAAATATTAAAGCTGCACAAAGAGAAACAACCAGCCAATATCTATGAATGGGCGAAAGATGCCACGGCGGAATATGATTTTAACATCAAATTGAAGTTAGAACAAATAAAACAATGTACTTTGAGACGAAACTTGGACAAGCTCATCAAACAAATTCAAGAACAAGTGGAAGATAACTGGGATTTACTAATAACCAGACGAGCCCCAGCTATGCATGAATTGATGAGCAGATTGCGCGATACGGAATTATTCAGGAATGAGTGATTGGAGAACCGTCAATTTAATTCACAAATATGGGCGTTTAAAGGAAACGCAACCAAGGAAACTGGAAGTAACAATATGGTTGCCAAATGAGGAAAAACGACGAATAAAAATCAGCAATCAAAGCACGGTAGACGAATTAGTAGAAAAAATAAATAAAGAAATAACGGAAAAAGTAAGAAACGACAGCGACGATGGTATGATCGACGATGTAGTTATTATGTACGACAAAATAATACTACGAGCTGAGGACGACACCTCGTTGAGTGAAATGGGTATGTGGGACGATCATCAAATAATCAGAATAGTGCCAATGGATGAATTTCGGACCAGAGATGTGACCTATCAGAAAGAGATACGAGATCGGATGAAGACTTTATACCAAAAGTCAGTGGAAATAATCGAAATCCACCAAAAATGGTTAAAAGAAAAGGAACTACAAGGAAAAATAACGAAACTAAGTACCAGATCCTGTAGACGAACCCCATGGGAAAGGGTATGGAATGCCGAAAACAAAACATGGGAAATCAGGAGAGGAATATTCCTAGAAACAGAAATCGAGGAAACGGAGGAGGAATCAGAGGAGGAAGAGGACGAACCTCCAGAATATGAAGGGGAAGCAATGGAACAGACATCAGATGACGAGAGCGAGACAGATGTCACGTCAGAAAGCGAAAACGAAGCCAGACATATTCATGCGATGAGAAAAAAGGAACGTGAATATGCCGATATGGACAGCGAAGAAGCGATAGAAGCAAGAGAACGAGAAGAGAAGGAAAGATATAAACAGTTAGGCGATATCTTAATGATGGGAGCGAAAAATCAAAAACGACAAGTAGTAGCCTTGGCGAACATCATTTTAAAAACGTCGGAAAATATCCACAATCTAAGGGAGATGGCAAAGGCGATAGAGGAATACCGACAGTATAACGATTGGTATCCAGAACAGCTAGAACAAATTATTAGAAAATGGAGAAATCAGGAGTGGGCACAAGATACTCAGGAGAGGTATCGCATCCGAGTCAAGTAATCCAGACAAAAGCATCGAGGAATTAGAGGTGCATCCAACCACAAAAATTAGAGAATTAAAAAAGAAATTGGCGTACGAAACTCCATTCCATCTGCAACTATTCGGAAAATCATTAGATGATAATGCAGACGTCGGAATAACACCCATGAGGTTGGAAGAGACAAATGTATTAACGATGGCAGAAACATTGGGGAAACCGATAAAGAGGAAAAGCAAAAGTAGCAAACCAACAAAAGGTAGTTTGAGTACTCCAAGTCCGAACAAAGCACCGAGTAAATCAAACGGAACCGAGGAAGTTGAAGAGATTATCCTAGAAGATAGTGACGATGAACCAGGAGAAAGGTCGCCGCTATTAGTGAGATGGCCGACAGGAGCAGAAATATGGACAACAAACCAGCCGTCAACTAGTTACCAACAACCGGGTAAGTTGAGTATTGAGGAAATTATCGATAATACGACAGAAACCGAAACTGACGAACAATTCCAAAGACAAAGAGAACCAACAAGAATAACTCCGGAAGGTCAAACCGATAAAATAATAGACGAATGGAATGAGTGGCTGAGAAACAACGATAGCTCATTACCAAGAACAGATAACGAGAGAAACCCGAATTATGAAAAGACCAGAGAAGCTGGGACAATGATGGAAAAACGGGCAAAAGGAAGACCCAGGAAACAAGGAGAAAAACCCGAATTTAAAACTAGAGAACAACTAAAACAAGAACAAGGACAAGTCAGATTAAAGAAATTGGATAAAATAGTATGGGACCTAAAAGAAGCCCAACCAACAATCGAAAGAGGTGAAAAATGGATACGAGAGCTAGTAAAAGATATGCTAATAATAACGAACCCGCAACTCAGACGTTTGTGGCAACGGAAGGTAGCGAGCGTAGAAGCTAGACAGCTATGGCACATCGTGTCAGGAATAATTCCAAAGTTAATCAAAGAGAAAACGAAAACCACTAAAACAGATTGGGATGAAACAAAGAGAGTAATTGAACAACTCACGACGAATGCAAACGATGATGAACACCATCTAGTAGTAATAACCTATTTGATGTATAATTTGATGGGATTAGCTGCAAGAAAAATACCTAACAAACAATTCGCAAATCATGTAGAAACGACAGTTACAATCATTGAAAATACAATCGAACCACATATTATCCGCGCCGGCGGGTGGAAAAGACTTATACAAGCACCGAGAAAAAACGAACAAGAGAGATCAATGCAAATCAGGTTGAAGAAATTACTAAACGAACTAGAATGGGAATTGCCATTAAAGGACCCAGCCAGCAGAAAAGCGTCGATAAATTCCCTAATGATGACCATGATGATATGGATGCTCTGCACCAGCGGAGCAGCTGGATTTACAATTTACGACTGTGACAATTCGATAATGGGAGAAAAATACTCCCTGAGAGATATAGAGGAATGTAGACAGGCATCTCCGAATAAATTAGATGTGGTAAAAAAGAAAGTCTCCTATCACGTATATCAAGAATCAGATTTTATCCGAACACAAGCTAGAGAATGCGTAGTGTCAAAGAAGGTGTTAGCATATTACTGTGGACAATATTCGTATTCAACTCTCATACTACCCGGATTAGATAAAGAAATAGTACCTATACAACGAGAAGACTGTAAAGAGCTTTTTAGAACCGGAGCGATGAGAATCAGGGATGGAGTAACAATACACGGACAAAGCGGAATGATCAAGACTGAAAGCATCTATGTAGCCGGACGGGTAAAATCAACCGATGGATCCTGTAACGGAGGCACATATACGATCAGAGGAGAGGTAATATCCGGGGTAGTAGTAATTGAGTCCTACACAGTGGAGTTGAAGGAATACGAAGCGCAATTCGACGCAAATAATTATCAAATGAAAACCAACCCAGCATGCAGAGCTACGGAAAACGTGTGTAGAACGGGAATTTCGACCATAATATATGATGCTAACACCCAAAAATGCCGACTCCAACTGTTAAAAAGTGCTCTATTCAATGAAGTAAAAGGGGAAATTTACGAAAACGAAGATGACGACGAAGAGAATGGAAACGTAAGGATGCGAAATGGAAAACCGGTTCCGCCATCCCCCAAAGAAAAGAGACTCACAACCCAAAAAACACCAACGGCATTGATTACGGATGATCCAGATATCGGTATGAGATTCATCAGGGAAAAAGAGACCACCAAATGTGACAGTATAGTATATCGAACAAACTACGCAGGTATCTACATGTCAAGGCAAGTAATAGACCGAGCAGTGGGAAAGGTAGCAACAGAGGACGTAAAATTGTACCTGTATGCCAATAACAAGATGGACTTCTTATTTCATCGAGGACAGACGACAATGCAAAAAGTGTATTACGATCTTATACAAAATGACTGTTCATTGAATAAAGAGATACTAAAAACAAAATTGGCCATCGCAATAACACACCCAGATAACACAATGCCATCACTTCCGTTACCGGATGGACATTTTGGCAGAATGGTGGGAGAGGTAATGTATACATATGCATGTACCAAGACGTTTGCGCGACTGCCAAGAAAACCCACAATTCCACCAGGGAAATGTGCAAACGAATTAGAAATTAGCTACAAAGGGCGGAACAGATTCGTTCAACCCGTCACTAGAATCATGAACCCAATTGGATTTTATCCAAACACCTTTAACTGTTCAAATGCATACGGGCCATTTTATGAAAAACCCGATGGGAAATGGATAATGTTACCGTTAAAAGTTGAAGTGCAAGAACCTAAAAAGTTTGGATTAATAGAACTCGCAACAGAACAAGATTTCAAACCAATTGATGTGTCAAAGGCTGGTATGTACTCACCAGAGGATTTAGAAACGGCACGATTGAACGTACTATTCCCAGCAAGGCGAGAATCCATTCTATCAAATATGGTTACCATAACTGGTGGAACAAATTTTCAATCAAGTCCCAACTATGAACTACTATTATCACCGGATCATTTTCAACAAGCCACGTCAAACATGATGAAAGCAATGTGGGGAAGATTTCTAGTGTTCGGTCAAATGATGGCAGGAATATTGGGAATCATCTTAATTATTCAGATCGTCAGGGTAATATTGACCCAAATGTTGGCATGTTTCGATATATACAAACGAGAAAAGAAAGTAAATTGGAAATTGATAGTAGGCTTCCTACCATTTTTGGCAAAAACAATGGTGTTACACGGTCATTCTAAAGATATACACAGAATAAAACGATTAATCAAAATACTGACAAAAATAAAAGGGACTGACGAGGAAGTCGGTAGACGATTCCGGAAAACAATGTATGATGAAGCAACGAGGGCGCAACTAAAAAAGAACAAACCGAAATTCCTAGACAGATTTAGAAATCGATCAAACAGCAGCGATAGTGATGATGATGACAACGGGAATGACAAATACCCATATCCAAGCAGAAACCCGAACGAAAAGCAAATTGAAACCGCACCATATTGGGAAAAGGAAAAAACCAATACGTGGATAGCTAATGGAAGCTATATACCACCAGATATTGTCGGACAACAAGCAGCATCAATGAATATGACACAGAACATGTATCCACAATTGCCCAATCAATCTGGAATGAATTATGTGCCGACGAGGAGAACCAGAAGTGTAGATCAAGCTGACGATGTACGAACAATAGCAGCAATGAGTCTACCGGGAGGCCCGGCAGTAACAGTCATGATCCAAATCAATGGAAAAGAAACAAATGCTATGATCGACACCGGAGCTAACGTATCAGCCATAGCAATCAACCAAATTCCCAGCAAATACTGGAAAGATATCGAATCAACCACAATCCACATCATAGCATGCAGTAAAGAAACAGTAGACGTGGTCGGAAGATGGTGGACCACCTTAAAATACCAGGATAACGAAATCGAAACGTATTTAGCAGTAATACCAAAACTGAGTGTACCATGCATAATCGGAACAGATTTAATGCCAGAACTACTAAAAGAAGTAGTAATTGACTTGACAACCATGTGTTTAAAGGATAAAACCGGCAGAATATGCAAAATGAATGCGATAATCAGATGTCCAGAAAAAATAATCGTACCAGCAAAATCACAGATGATCTGTCAAATAAAAGTAGACACGGGAATGGAAGGGGAAGTTATTTTCGAACCAAGTAAATCATTTGAAAAACGACGAGAATTACCGCTAGCAAGAGAAATAATAACAATAAATCAAGAAGGAATGATACCGATCAACATCACGAATTTCGAGGAGGAAGACAAAATCATCTATGAGAATGAAAGATTGGGAAAATTGACTCCAATGATAGACATAGAATTACCAAGAGTGACCAACGACACAGCCAAAATTGACGAATTATGGACAATCGACAGTACGTTGTTGACGGATACAGAAAAGAGAAAATTATACCGATTACTAGTGGAATACAAAGATATATTCGCCATCTCAGATTTGGATTTAGGTACATGTGATGTCACCCTACATGCAATTCCACTGACAGATGAAACCCCAATCGCATTAAGACCATACAAACTAGCGGAAATGCAAAAAGAAATAGCCGAAGCAGAAGTACAGAAAATGCTAGACGCAAAAGTAATCGAACCAAGTTGCTCACCTTGGCAGTTTCCAGTGGTCATGGTGAAAAAGAAAGATGGCACGCAACGATTCTGTATCGACTATCGGAAGTTAAACGCAGTAACAAAGAGGGATACCTACCCATTGCCAGACATTAATGAAATGCTACTCATGTTACAGGGGGCAGCATACTTTACTTCTTTAGATTTGAAAAGTGGATACTGGCAAATTAAAGTCAAAGATGAGGACAAAGAGAAGACCGCTTTCACGTTAGGACGAGATCTATATCAGTTCAGGAAAATGCCATTTGGACTGACCAACGCACCAGCATCATTTCAAAGGTGTATGAACTTTGTCACTCATGGAATCAAACAATGTATGGTATATATTGATGATTTGCTAATCTATTCAGCGACATTTGAACAACATCTTGAGGATATCAGGAACGTATTTATTCGATTACGACAATGGAAACTCAAACTCAAACCTTCAAAATGCGACTGGGCAAAGGAAAAGGTCACATTCTTAGGACACATAGTGTCCGCCAAAGGAAAAGAGCCAGATCCACGAAACATCGAAAAAATAAAAACATGCCCAGCACCAAAAACCGTTACGCAAGTGCAAGAGTTCCTAGGATTATGCGGATATTACCGAAAATTCATCAAAAATTATGCAGGAATTGCAAAACCAATTCAAGAACTGGTAAAGAAAGATATATCATTCCTTTGGGGAAAAGAACAACAGGAGGCATTCGAAACATTGAGAGATAAATTGATCAAAGCACCAATCCTCGTGCATCCGGATTTTAAGAAGCCATTTCTATTGGCAACAGACGCAAGCGGATATGCAGCAGGAGCAATTTTAGGACAACTGGATGACGAGGGAAAAGAGAGAGTAATCGGTTATTACAGTCGAACATTCAAAAAGCACGAGAAGAACTATTCGGTAACAGAAAGAGAAGCATTGGCTATAATACAAGCTATCAAACACTTCCGATATTTACTATGGGGACATGAGATATGCATAACCACAGATCATCAACCATTGGTATGGTTAGGTCAACATAAAGAAGCGTCAAGTAGACTAATGAGATGGGCCATGCAACTACAAGAATATTCTCCATTTATAAAATTTAAAGCGGGAAGAGCAAATGCTAACGCCGATTGTATGTCGAGATTTATTTTTCCAGACTTGGTGGATTCAGAAATGCAACGCATATGTTTGATAGTAGCGGAAGATTTGGATTTTTGCCAATTGCGGAAGGACCAACAAGACGACGCGGAACTGAAACAGATTATCGATTATGTAAAAACAGGAAAAACCGAAGCGTACGAGAAAGACCAGAAACTAAAGGAACATATGGATAAACACCGACATCGATACGTTATAGAGAAAGAGTGGTTACTGATAATGGATGGGGAGAACCGATTAATGTGTATACCGGAGAACCGGCGGAAAGAGTTACTAACGCAGTATCACGATGGAAGATTGGGTGGACATATGTCATCGAAAAAGACGTTAGCAAGAATGAAACAGAAATATTTTTGGCCGACCCTAACGGAAGACGTAACTGAATGGGTGAAAAATTGCCTAACTTGTGCAACAAGGAAAAACACTGGATCAAAATGGAAAGCACCGTTAACGCCAATGCCAGTACCAATAGAACCAATGACGATGATATCTATGGACGTAGTCGGTCCATTACCCGAATCAGACAGAGGAAATGTTTATATTTTGGTAATTACGGATTACCTTACTAAATTCCCCGAGGCATTCGCTATGCCGGATCAGAAAGCTAAAACAATCGCAAAAATCTTAGTAGAAGAAATATGCTGCCGATATGGAACGCCGAAACAAATACTAACAGATCAGGGCACCAATTTCATGAGCGAAATCATGAGCGAAGTAACCAACTACTTCAAAATCGCAAAGTTGAGAACATCGCCGTATCACCCCCAAACCAACGGGATGACAGAAAGATTTAACGGAACACTTATCCAAATGTTGTCGAATTACGTCGACCGTCACCAACGAGATTGGGACGAATATATTAACCTATGTCTTATGGCTTATAGAATGTCAATTCACGCATCAACAAAAATGAGCCCATTCAAATTAATGTACGGAAGAGAATGTAACATGCCAATGGACCTGGAATATCAACCACCTATATCGCAATATATGGAGATAGACGATTATGTCACAAAATTCAAGGAAAGAATGCAAGAAATTTGGGAAACTGCAGGATTGAATATCAAATTCTACCAGGAAAGTTATAAAGATTTACACGATCGAAAGAAAAACGTGAAGCAACATACCTTTCAAACAGGTGATTGGGTAATGATAGAAACACCAGAATTGATTCCAGGAACCACGAAAAAATTACAGCGGAACGGAAAAGGGCCATATGAGATCTTATTCGTGGGAGAAACTAACGTAAGAGTGAAATTGGTAAATAATCCGTTCACCAGGCCAATATACGTAAATGTAGCACGATGCAAACCAATCCCAAAAACAGCCACCAGTCAACCAGAAGGCCGTACGCTAACCACACGTTCACAAACTTACCGAATGAACATGATGCAACAACTCACAGAACCAACGAATGGACGATGGGGTATCCAACCATCGGAAGCTGAAAAAATTGTAAAGGAGGTAAAAATTAAAATACCTGGATGGGCAAAAGATAGACTAGACTTCGAAATATTAGGAGGACTATTGACAATGATAGAAAACTATGCAAACAGAGAAAGGACACATCCATTACTACGAGTAGTCAAAAGTCAATGGCCGATATTGTTTACCATAACCGATAATTATGGAGACACACCATTACATAAACTAATGAAAGTGGGTAACAACGAACAAATACTAGAAACAATAGAAGCATTTCACGACTGCAAGAGATCAACAGAACAAGAAAACAACCAAGGCTACACACCACTAATGATAGCAGCAAACAGAGGCAAAACAAAAGACATTATAATCGCATTACTTGACACAGGATCAAAAATAACCACACAAGATCACAATCAGAAAAACGCACTACATCATGCAATTGAAGGGAAAAGTACCGAAGCGTTCACGACGTTGATGGAACTACTATCATATGAGGATAATCGGGAGGTCGGAAACATGTATGACGGATTAGTAACAGCAATCAAAGAGAAACTAACAACAATTTCCGGAATATTAATTACATGGAGAAATCCAATTAAAAATGATTACATGATTGACGTAAATGAGACATTCACGAGGGGGGAGAACACGCTTATGAAGGAAGCCATGAAAGGACATCATTTATTCGAAATCCCAAGCCAATTGTTAGAACGAGGGATAAAATTCACAAATCATAAAGATGAACAGTTATTAAAAAAGCGAATTGACACATTCGAAAAATCAATATTTCAATTCACTAACCAGGTACGAAATAAATACTGGGAAACAGGAAGTGTGTTATATATGATGGACATAATGAACAACATCCGCGAGAATTACTTAGATATCATTCAAGTACTTACGGCAGAGGAACGAATCAACAATCCAGCCGGACGAAAAATAAAAATAAAGAGAGGGATATCAACAGAACTGAAGTCGCAAGCAAACCAAACTACAGCGAATAACGCCATTGAAGCAAGACCAATAAATTCAGATCAAGGGACGATAATACGTAAAGCAAAAGAAGTATTCTTTGAAGAAATGCTAGAGTTATCAGATGAAATGATATTGTCAAAAATAATAAAGACCGTACATACATACGCAAGAGATCAGACAACGGATTTGAATATCGGGAAAATCAAAACCTTCATGCCACGAGCATTTACCATGCCCAACAAGGATCAAAGAACACCGTTACAGCAAGCAATATTGGCAGCAAAAGAAAACCGAGCAATTACAATCATAAGAGTTCTCAGAGATCTGGGAGAGGAAACCAACACGAAAAACGATCAAGGCGAAACCGCCATGATGTATGCAGCTATAACGAAAATACACCCAAAAACATTACATATATTACATCAGTCCGGATCAAGACTAGATGAAAAGTCAAACGAAGGAAACTCCATAATGGACTGGGCAACTATACAGCCAAACCTAGAAATGATCAGATTCATCTGCAAAAATGCGACAAAGGAAGAAGTCGAAAATATCTGCAAAAACACATCTCAATTCCAGTGGAATACGGTACGAAAAAACCTAGAAGCAATGAAACTATTATTAACATGGAGAGTGCCACAAAGTAATAAATACGCGATAAACGTGAACGAATTTTATGAGAACGGCGAAAACGCAATGGTCAAGAATACATTAACTAAAGGGGGGACACCCAAAATCATACTAATTGTATTAAATAGAGAAGACCTGAGATTCACGAAAAATCAAAACGAACAACAACGAATTGGAAAACAACGCCGGATCCAACTGAGAGAACTAGTAAAGGAGTGGAACCGGAAAAGACACGCAGCAACCGGGAGAAAAGAGTTTGAATTTGAAGCTAAATTAGCAAGAAATAGAGTACTAACGGCATACCGAAGACTATTAAATGATATAAATGTCGAGGACGACATTTTAAACGACAGCGGGGGAGAGAAATACGATGACAATGACGAAAATGGTCGAAAGGAGGACAAAGAGAAAAGAAAACCAGAAGAGGATAACCCGGAAAACAAAGACCCAGGCACGAAAAAAGAGGGGAACAACCTGGGAAACAAGACGAAAGAGGAGGAAAAACCGAATAATGGAAAACAGAGGGTATGCCTACCTTTCACCAACAAAGAAATGGAAACGAATATGATACTAATGATAATTGTCCTAACCATGATAGAGTTAGTAACAGCCCATGGAGGGACCGGAACATTAAAAGAGACCAAAGAAGCGGAAAATCACGACAACAAAGAGGAGGAACTAAAACAAGAAAAGAAAAAGCAAGTACAAGAACAACAATGGGATCTGAAGGAGGAATGGAATCTAAAAGAAAGATGCATACTAGGAAGATGTGTGTCGAGAGCATATCAGAGACTAGTGTTAATAAATGAGGATACAGAACCGATAACGGAAGTAAGAATACAAGAAGCATACCGAAATCGAGACGGGAAAAGAATAACGAAAGTCAAAGGGAAGGAGGTACACCTGGAAAAAGGAGGTGAGGTAGTGATAACGCAACTCCAGCCAAGAAAAGAACACAAAGTCTGCATTTCAAGATTAGGACCGGGTGAAGACTGTCTACAATATGTAACACAGCAACAACCTCCAAAAGAATACACAGTATGCATCTGGAGAAACGATACAGCGAGAGAATGTCGACGATACCCTGGGAAAAGAGGGAAGAAAAGAAAAAGCAACGATGAGAAAGAGGAGGAAGAAAAGCGCAAGAAAACTAGTGAGAAATATCAAGATAATTACGTGTCAGAAGAAGAAATGGAAAAAATACAAAAAATGGCAAAAGAAGGGATCAATGGGGAAATAACAAGAATACGAGAGTTGGAGAAAGGGAAAAGCCAAACGGAGAAAGAGGGAAATGCAGAAACAGCAAGTACAATAACAAACAATGGAAACTCAGAGATCATCAGTGTAAAGCAGATGATATGGATCAGCGGAATAATAATAACCGGAGCGTTCATAACTATAACGGGGGGGACGATAAAAATAATCCGAGATAAACAGCAGCGTAACAAACTCGAAATGATCAGAGCCAGAAATTTTCACCATCAAATAAACAGACCCAGTAAAATGAGTCAGGAACAGTGGATGGAGGCCTGGAATACGCAGTGCCCTCCAAATCCACAACTATAGAAAGGGTCATGACTGTATATAATTGTAAAAAGTAAGTATATCCTATGTATATAACAGTATTATATTTTTATATAAGCGCGGTATCACTAGTATATAACGATCGGGAGAAATAAACAATATAAAATTAAATAAGACAAAGATTGAGAATATATAAAAATTAAGAATGGAGCAAGGAAACAACGAAATAAATCACAACACCACAACCGAAGACATGTGGAAGCAACAATGCGCAGTACTAGCACAATTAGTATCCAGTCTGCAAGAGCAAGGGCGAACAATGCAAAGAAACCTAATTGATAGTCTAAACAAGGGATTTAGCTACTTAAAAATAATTGAGGATCAGAGGGCAATGATCGGACAGATGCAAAGAGAGATAGAGCGGATAACACGATATAGCCAAAGACAGGAAGAAGAGTTAGTGAGAATGGCAGAAGAAGCAGAATATGAAGAAATGGAAGATTGGTCAGAATGGCTAATGAGCAGGGAAGAGGGCGGACAGGAGGCCGACTCTTCTGAACCATAAACAAAACCTAAACTAGATGTAAATAATTGTAAATAAAATATCGAACCTGTATCGATAAGAACTATATGTATATAATTGTAGACATGGATAAACAACGAAGAGAGGAGTTTAACGAAATTATCGAGTTAGTCAGAAATTCCACAGCAATCAGAATACACAAACATGTCATGTGTGGAATATGTGAAAAATTATTAAAAGAACCCCATCAAACCAAATGCGGATGCAGATTGTGCAAAGAATGTATAAAAGAAACCATAAAAAGTAGACCACAGTGGTGCCCGATATGTAAAGAGACACTGATATCAAGTTTAGAAGATACCAATGAAGATAAAGCCGCAGTAAAGGATATGTTGAACACTAATCTAGGATGTAAAAATACCCCATGTGAATGGAAAGGATCAATATGGAAAGTGAAACAACATCTGGGAGAATGTAGGTACAGGATCAGCCAGTGTGAGCGATGCCAGAAATTAATTCAAGCTAACGAAGAAAAGGAACATCAGAGCCAGTGCGAAGAGAGACTAGAAAGATGTGAATATTGTGGAGAAATAGACACGTGGAAAAATCTCACCAGTAAACATCACAATGTCCAAGAAGAAAAGGTATGTGCAGAGTTCTGCGGTGAATGCCCGAACGGATGTAACGAAGGGGGAATAATAAAATTAGCTCAGCACCTAAAAGAATGTGAAAAGAAAAGGATGATATGTGTTCTAGGGAAATGGGGCTGTCAGAAACTATTACACCGAGGAGACTTACCACACCATTTAACCGAAAATGTAATAAATCATGCAGAAATGTGGTCAACTGCGTTGCAAGAAAGTGAAGAGAAAGTGCAACAACTAGAGATAGAAATAACCTCACTGAAGGCATTAGTAAAAGAACTACTAGAAGAAAGAGAGGCTTTCGAACAAGCTCGAGCAAACATAAAAATGCAAATAAATCGAATGGAAATCAGTAATGAGCAAGCCAAAGTGCTACATCAAAAAATAACAGAAATAAATCTCAATGAAATACTACCAACCGCACCTTACATATGGAAAATTGCGGGAGTGAAGGAAAAGATACGAAAAGCAAAAATCGGAGAAGATACTAGAATAACCAGTTCCGCATTCCTCTCTTGGAAGAACGGATACAAAATGAAAATGAAGATATATCCCAACGGGGACGGAACCGGATTAGATACCCACTTTTCGATATTTTTTCTGTTGTGTAAAGGGGAGTATGATGAAATATTAGAATGGCCATTTCAGGCGAAAATCGACATTGTAATAATGAACGATCAAAGTATACATGAACAAAGCTTCAAAACAACGGGGAATCAGATAGCTTACCAGAGACCCCTCGACGAAGAAGGATCAGCAACGGGAGCCCCTACATTCATTTCACAACAAAAGATAAAAGACATGGCGAGAAATGATACTGTATACATCAAGATGACAGTGAGGAAGGAGGGACAGAGCAGAACTGAGTAGCCAGTGCGAATAACGTTGTATATAATAATTTGTATATATCGGTGTATATAACCAGTAAAATAATATATAATAGTAGTATGGGAACCTCAAATACAATAACCAAACTGAAGCGGAAAATCCAGGAAAGACATTAACCGAATAATAAATCTAATACTATGATAACATTTAATCAAAATGTATAATTTAGAAATGACACAAGAGGAAACAACCGAAACCACGATGACCCCAAATAATACCAACAAGACACAAAGCCCCAGAGAACATAAGGAGAAATGGAACAAGGTGATGTTCCAATTAGCTAACCTCACCCGAAATCACATTGAGCAAGCCAGGGAGTACGAAACCCACAAATATCAATGGCTGATAGACAATTTAAGAACGGAAGCGGAAACATGTAAGAGGGCCGCAAAATGGGCTTCGTTAGAAAATACTCGACAAGAATCGCACAGTCACTACCTAAAACAACTACTACAAGAATCACGGAAAAGACTGACGGATGAGAATAAAAAACGAGAGACCGAAAAACAGAAAGAGGAGAAAAAGATGCGACATCTATTGGCAGAAGCACGGAAATGGAAACGACAGAACAGAGAAACTGAGAAAGGAAATGAAGGAATTGCCTATGAGATTAGAGTACGAAAGTGAACAAGGCAAATGGGAAGAGAACTTAGTTATAAAAGAGGAACTAAAACGATTAAGAAAGATTGCCGCCCGAAGCCAAACCTGGCAGACAAAGGCCATGGAGTTTGAAAGACATTTAGCTATGAAAATCTCCATCAAGGAGCACGAGAATGCAGCGATGGAAGAAATGATACTGCAGCAATCCGGACGAGTCGTGGAATTAATAAACAAGGTTGCAGCGTTGGAACGAGATGTCAATGGATACCAGGGAGCTCTGGAACAGAGAAATATGGTATTAGCAGGGAAAAATAAGAAGTTGGAAAACGAACGGAAAATGTATACCGAAAATCTCAAAAATCTGGAGATAGAGATCGAGAAATGGAAGGGCGAGGAAAAGATAAAGGAGTTAAATAGGCAATTAGAAGCCAAAGATGATGAAACGAGATACCTCACGTATTTGCTCGACGAGGAATTGAATATCACTAGAGCATTACGAGATGAAGTTCACGAGTTGAGAGCCCAAATTCCCCAACATTACATACCATATGACCCTATTGCTATCCAGCTACAGGCATCGGTCGAGAGTGATGAAGGATACGGGGGTCAGGAGGAAACCTTCGTATAGGGGCTAACGAAAAACTTCAAAAATTCAAAATCGGGACCTATATCCCAAACAAAAAAAATTAATAGTATTATAAAAGTATTTGAAGGGACTGTAACCCTAATATTCCGAAAACTGTATATGAATGTATAAGTATGAGTCGCACTGTAGCGCATGATTAATTATAAATATTATAGATATGAAGATTGAGGAGATAATAGAACTCATGAGTGAAGCGGAAGAAGGAGAGATTGAAGTAGAAACCACAGAAACACGAACTCTAAAGAAGGAATTGCAGGAAGAGAGACGGGAAAACGAGAGACTAATAAACCAATACATAGGAGACCGGAAGATAATTAAAGCACTAAAGAAAGAATGCAAAGTACTAGGAGAAGTAAAGAGAGAAGCGGAAGAGAGAACTAAATGGTTGCAAGAACAACGAACACGAGGAAGAAATTGGGAAAAGATCGCGGAAGAATTATGGGAAGAAAGAGCAAGCTCTAAAGCAGAAGAAGTAATCCAAGACTACTGGAAAACAGAGGCGAAAGAACGCCAGATCACTATAAATAAATTAAATCGACAATTGGAGGAAAAACAACGGGAAAGTGAGGAAATGAAGAAATGGATTCGCAAATATCAAGAGATCGAGAGAAAGCAACAACAACAACAACGAAACCTTTCACAAGAAAACGAACAAGATTTCTTACAAATCGAACTAAAAAGGAATCTCGATAAAAAACGGGAAGAAATTAGAAGATTAGAGAAGGAGATAAGACACATGAAAAGGGAGGCCCGTGAAAAGGACAGACAGTTGGAAATGCTGCCCGAATTGAGACACAGGGTCATTAAAGCGGAGTCTACCCTGATGGGAACCGCCGAAAATAATCCCAAAGCAGAACCATTTAACTAAAAGCAACTAAAGCCAGTGTAAATAATATAATAATAATAAATGTATATTAGTACAATGTGGTATGGTATGACAATAACAGTAATGGTATTGATAAATCACCTGATGGAGAAACTACCACTAAATGCCCAACCAACAAGCATACGAGATCATCGCAATCAGAATCAAAAAGCCAAATCAGACCCGTGCCAATGCAAATACCCCAATACAATAAAAACGAACCTCCTCCATAATATCCAATCGGCTCGGTCATATGTTAATAACATCAGAAGTTTATGCCAGAATAGCCCTGTATGCCGAATAATAGACCGGAAAATACTCGAACAAGTCCAACACTTCGACCAGTTAGAACAACAAATTCAACAAGCAGTGTTCGGAAACCCTGCAGAGACGGCAGAAAACCCCTCTAATAACAGCGACACCCACTACCTTCTCTACGTGGTGATCGCAGAGACTATCTTATTATGCCTAGTGACCTTCCTGAAAATCCTCGAAGTTAAGAAAAAATGTCAGAGCTCGAAATCTAGAGCCACCCTACAAAACCCGGTCGAAATAACCTATGATACCCGAAACACCAGATTCCCCAGAATAGCCAATAAAGAATCTCCCCAACCATCATCCAGCCATCAAGCCTACCATAATATCAATTCCCCATTTTAGTAACAACTCCAACCAAATCCATCAGAATAATCGAACAATACCATAACTGGACTAAACATTATATTGTGAAAACTTTATTGTGTATATAAACCATCACCATAAGTGATGCCTGCTTGCTCTTGAATTGACCTACATCTTATAATAAAATTCTATTAGCGTTTTGTCACTTGTATGATTTACTAATTTCTTCTTCTTTTATGAATATATGTATATTTTTATGAATGATCAAAAGTAGCTTCAGTGTGTAATTGCGGGACGCAATTTTGATGGGTCCCCGAGTGATTTGTTGGGCTGAGTCGGAAAATTAATTTGTAAAAATTAAGAGAATAAAATAAGCAGGATACGAGGAAAGTAAAAATAAAATAACAAATTTACAAATAAAATAGAGAAAGATATAGGAAAAACAATAATTAGAAAATAAGAATTAAAACAAAATTATAAAATAAGATAAATTAAAATAGGACAATAGAATGACAGAAAATAACGTAGAATTCAGTAAATAATAAGGAAATTAAAGAAAATAAATAGAAAATATATCAAAAATAAAGAAAATAGGAAGAAATAACCAAAAAACAAGAAAAATAAATTAAAGTAACAAAATTAGGCGGTACTCAATTCTGATTGGTCCGCACAAATAAAAACTACTATATAAACAGGCACCAAAATCATTAAAATTACAGTTAACTCCAAAATTTTACAGGTAAATGAAATTTCTATAGTATACAGTTAACTCCAAAATTTTACAGACAACAGCGACCTACAGGAATTCGATTCAGAAACCAGGAACATTAGCACATCGACAGTTAAGAATTCACTTAAATTTCGAACAATTCTTGATTCGATCCAGTACCTTCCGGCTCAGCCTATAAATCTATTCAAACTACTTAGTGAGGACATTTTATTTTATATTTCTGTTTTATTTTAAACAGTTATAATGACCATGTATATTTAAGAAATAATTAAATTTTAATTTGAAATGATTTTCTTTTCGTTTGATTCCTTAATGAGTTAATTAATTAAATGATTTACCTGTTTAATCGTAATCACTAATAACAAACAAACTATTCTACATTTTTATTGTTTTTATGAGTTATTATTTTATGATTTCAATCTCATGAGGAACGTGGAGTTGAGACGTTCCATACCATGGTGTGAGGGGCCTTCGGGAGCTCAGCCGGTGGGTGTGGAACGTTTCAATCACGCAGCTGATTCGGGCCGTAATGTGGGGGCTTCCTCACGGGTCCGTCGCTGAAGGTCACTAAAAAACTGCATCTGGAATAATCAGAAAGAAGGAGTGAAATAAATCTAATTTGCAGAAAGATGGTAGCAGAGAATCACAGTGACTGAGCGAGTCCAAAGCCTTCGTAC